>VZTZ01036304.1:496527-521538 GCA_013400955.1 Drymodes brunneopygia
TTTTTTTTTTTTAATGGGAGCCTCAAGGGTTAACTTTTTAGTGCTTCGTAAGATTTATAAGCAATGTTCAACCTATTATAGTTGGAGTACCTTCATGAAACTTCGGTTAAGCACCTGTTATGCATGCAGTATCTCTTCTGGCTCTTTTACTTAAAGATATCCCTGATATGTTCCCAATTTTTGCGGCACTGCTTGACACTTTCAGCATATTTTAGACTGTTGTGGAGTGTGTGTTTATATAAAAAGCTACTGCTTTCTTCTAGGTGGAAAATAGCATGGCTTAAGTACTATTCAATGAAAACATGGCTTATAAAGGCATTGCTTTAGCTTAGGCAGCTGTGGTTTTTCAATTCAGGACATAGATGTTCATGTCCAACTCTGTAGAGGAGCTTGCTGTATGGGCTTCTTGACTCGCTTGAAAAGCAAAAATGAATGAGGTACATAAAAATATGTCTTAAGCTTCAATCAGACTGTTATCTCCCCTTCCATCCTTCCTTTCCCACTGCTCAGCTGTAGTTTTATTTTCTAGTTTCCTCTAACATATTGTTTTATGTAGTTTTTTCCTTAAAAGCTCAAAATGAGGAAGGATTTTGTATCTATGTGTTTAGCTGGTCAGTGGGATATACTTTAAAGGGTCTCAAGTACTTGAACTTAGAAAATCAAGACCTCCCCTCCCACGCAGTATGATTGCAGCTCATATTCATATTGTTGCAAGCCCCACAGAAATTGGATGAAGGCTTTGGTTGCTTTTATAAATTTTGAAACACAATGCAGAAATGCCCTGTTTCTGTTGAAGGAAAATCAGCTGAGTTTTTGAGGAAAGACTGCAGAGTTTCCATGCAGATGCTCTCTGCCTGAGTGGCCTTAGAGGACCACCCAGTTATCATATCCTTTGATTTCTTGGTGTGGACACAAAAACTAGCAAGTGACGATAACCAGGTGTGTGTGGGAATGTAGATTTTCCTGCTTGCACAGATGAAGATGAGGTCTGGTCCTCTGCTCTGGTGTGGGCAACTTCCCACAGAGTCAAGTAACATCTCATAAGGTCCGACTGAAACTGTAGTAAGTCAGATGCAGTAACAGGTGCTCACAGGTACAGACATACTTGGTCTGATATTCCCAAAGCTTTTCTTGAACAAAAGACTTGTGTAGTCCTATTCAACCACTTGCCTATGCTGGGAGATTGTCAGCAAACAGGTAATATTAACCCTTCTTTCTTACTTGCTAGAAAGTCTCTGGTGAGTCTAGCTCAGAGAGCTCAGAGCAAAGGGCGACAAAAATTTAAGTGGTCTTAAAGCTCATGTCTTGTTTGTGCTTTCTTATTTTTCGCTTTTTTCCCCCAGTTTCTTCATGGGGTTTTTAAAGCTTGTCTTTCAGAAATGCCACATTTGATACAAATATTTGCTAGAAGGACTGCTTAGTAAACTGTGTGAAGAACACAGGTTTTCAACCTCTTTGTCCACACTAAGCATCTAAGGCTTTACACACACAGAGAGTCCCTAGAAAGGTCACCCTGGAGTACTGGTGAAGTGAAGGCAACCAAGAGAAATTCCTACAGAAGGAACCCCCCTCTGTAAAGTTTGTCAATGACAAGGCATTAGAAAAAGTATAAAAAGTGTCCAGATGTTTAAAAATATATTTTCCAACAAATATATATTTATCTTCCATTGTATTGTTCCCTTTTTAACTTCCTTATTCTATACTAGCAATCAGGCTCACTTTAGCAGGGATAGCTCTGTATGATTCAATACAAAAACCTCTAACTGCTTTTTTTTTCTTTTTCCTTTTATCCTATGTTCTTGTGATAAACACAGCTATGGGAAAATAAACACTAGTCATCACTGAGCAAATGCCCAGCTGACTGAGAAGAGGTCAGGGTATACATGGAGTGACACATTTCTTAACATCATTGACCAGTAGTCTGCTTTCATGGATGTTTATTGTTTCTATACCTATGAAAACTGGACTCTAGTTCTCCATTTTCCCTCCCAACTTGTACTTTATGATCCTAGTAAGATTTCAAAACTGGGAAAATATATTAAAGTGTTTTGGAGTTGATGAAAATTATTTTTAATAGATTTTTTTATTTCCTCTTTTAGAGTGTATCAAAGTTTTTGCTCTTCAGTGTTAAAGGGCTGTGTTTTGCGTGCTCGTGGAGTTCATAATAAAACTGGAGAGTTCTGATACTGAAGTGTAATAAGGGTAAAATGGGATTAGAATAGACAAAAGTAGAGCTTAATTTTTGCATTTACAAAATATGAGCATTTCATACTCATATGCTGCATTATTCAGGACATAATGTGAAATATAATTAATGTTGAATTACAGTAGAAGTGCTATAAATGTACAAGGCACACATGGCATCCACCAACACATCAAATAATTTTTTTTTTGAGATTAAGCTAGCAATTAGAATGGGATGCCAAATGGATTTGTAATGAAGGGGGACATTAAATACAGTCTTATCCTACTTATTGTCACAGCAATTACCTAGACTTCTTTTTATTCCAATGGTAATATTTCATAAGTGCTAACACTTCAATCTGAATTTTGGCTGAAAGAACTTTTTTTTGCCGAAGATCAATGCCTTCATTCCTGTTCCTCACATGATCCAGACCATGACAAACATACATTGTATGAGACGTATGCATGAGGTGTAGAGGAATATAGCATTTTATAATTGTAGTCAAGCTTTTGGAGTGATTACTCAAAAGTCTTGCTAATGTTAACATTTTTGGAGCTCAGGTAATGGATGCTGTAAATCCCAAATCACATAGCACCCAACCGTCAAAAAATTTTAGGATGTTTTTCCTTTCTTTTCAGGAAAAAAAATTGCTTTCAGATTAAGCCTGTGATTATTTTATATATCTGTAAATACTCCTATGAGAACATCTTTTACACACTCCTTAAAGCCTCCTACTATGTGATTTTTATTTGAAGGCTAATGGAAAATTTTGGAAAATATTTGAAGTTGCAAAGGCTCTTTTCTTTCAACAAAGTTGGCTGGCAGCATCTTGTGGGAACCAAACAGTTTTGAGATGGAAACAATGTTCATAAGCCTTGCCAAGATATGGTATAGCAGGAGACAGAAAAGATGATTTGAACTCTTAGTATCCTAAGAGTTTTGTATTCTTGTGATTATATGAACACATTGGCAAACTTTGAGTGATTTTTGTGGCCATCTTCCTGTTTCAATTTTTATAAGCCAGTAAAACTGTCTTTGTTATGAATAATGCTCATTGGTATTACACAAATAGGGGTAGTTTCCCCCCCGTCCCACAATTATAAAATAGATTACTTTGTGAGGAACCATACGAGATAAAGAACAGCACCACATGAACAAACTATAATGACTTCACTGTCCAATCTCAATGTAAACAGAAGCAAAATATTTCTACTTAGTGTGAGTTTATATGAGAGATGACCTTAGATATTATTGCTGTCAAATAAAATGGGAAAGAAAAATGTCTGGATTCTATTGCTTCTTTTCTGTTTCCTTTTCCTATTTGCCAAAATATAAATTTGTTTAAATCATTTTTGAAGAACGCCAACCCGTGTCTTATTCTTATTTTTTTGTCAGGCATCTGGGTTTTTTTTATAGCTTTCTTTATTTTTTTGTTCTAATCTCCCCACACATTCCACTCTGTCCTTTGAAAAGCTTAATGGCATTGCACTTTTCTGTTGATTGTTACTTTTACAGAAAGCTATTTATTTCCTCTTGGTGCATTTTCAGCAAAAAAAAACTGTTCCTTTTTTTTGTTTGACCATGACATTGCTTATTGTGTTTACTAAACAATAATATACTTGGATTTTCCCTTAATTTCAGAATGAGAAGTAAGACTTCAATTATTTCAAATAAATTAAATTTACTTAAGAGGACCATTTGTATATACACATACACACAACCATTTCTCTGCATTAACTTTGTTATGACTATGGAGTCTGATGTTTTGTGAGGGAATAGTCTCCCAAATGCAGAAATACATCAGACTGAATTAAGGCTTGCTCTTGTCTGAGTTTTCTTTGGGCTTTTTTATTTTGAACTACATGAATACAAGCTGTTTCACATGTAATTAGACTCATATGAGTAATTTTCTGGTTCTTATATGTTGAGACAGCATCCACAGTTCTTGAATCTATTTTTAGGCATTCCTTCTAACTTTCATGCTGACCATTACTGACCTTTTTTTCAAGCTCATTTGCTGGAGTGTGGTTTTTTTGGCATTGAATATTTAGGACTATTTAACCAACCCACACCATGCACACCTTGTTTGTACATATGGACATGGTGTCATCCAACCTTTTTAACATGGTAAAAGGGATAATAGATCAATTAGGAAGCTCCTTAATCCAAAAATGTAATTGGCCATTGGCTGGCAGCACTGCTCTTTGGATCAGGACAGTCCTCTCTTCCTCTGCAGAAATAACTGGGAGAGTTTGGAAGGTTTAGTGTTGACAGTTGCCGGGAGGCCTTGGAAAGCTGTGAAAATTCACATGTGCTGCCAGAAAAGCTCTTCCCCCACTGTCCCTGTGAGGCCTGGCAGAGGACAGCGGGTCATGGGAATTTCAGTTGCAGTGCTCTGTCTTAGCTCCTAGCTGAGTAAGCTGTGGAGGCTTTCATGGACAGATTACCTGTTTGAGTTTTGTCCAGTTCAAAGCTATTTTCATCTAACAAAGGGCCAGCCCTGAAGGTGACAGCGTGGCCTGGGGACTCCTACTGTGTGTAGGTGCTATCTTCATTAATGACATTAATGAAGGGACTGAGTGCACCCTCAGCAAGTTTGCAGATGATGCCAAGCTGAGTGGTGTGGTTAACACCCCCAAAGGATGAAATGCCATCCAGATGGGCCTGGACAAGCTTGACATGTGGGCCTGTAGGAACTTCATGTGGTTACCAGAGGAGGGACACAAAGATGGTTATAGTAGCACCTTTCCTATGAGGAAAGGCTGAGAGAATTGGGATTATTCATCCTGGAAAAGAGAAGGCTTATGGCTTCTCCCTTACCTAAAGGGGGCCTACAAGAAAGATTGAAAGAAACATGTAGTTACAGGACAAGGGGGAATGGCTTCAAACTGAAGGCATGTTTAGATTAGATATTAGAAAGAAATACTTTACTGTGAGGGTGGTGAGGCACTGGAATAGGTTGCCTTAGAGAAAATGTGGTTGTCTCATCCCTGTCAGTGTTCAAGGCCAGGTTGGATGGAGCTTTGATCTACCTGATCTCATAGAAGCTGTCCCTGCCTGGGCAGGGGGCTCAGAGCTAGATGATCCTTAAAGGTCCCTTCTAACTCTGACTGTTGTATGATTCTGTGATCAATCCCAAAGGGGTCTGATTTCCCATGGGGGCTTCTGCTGAGGGTACCTCACCAGCAGCCAAAATCCATGTACTCAGTAATAGGTGTGAGAATTGCAGTGCCATAAGCACCGTGTGTGTGTTCAGAGCAAGCAGGAAACATCCCCAAACTACAGCCATTATCTTCAAGCTTTGTGTAGTTTATATTCCGTGGAATTTTAGAGTCTGACTCATCATTTGTGGACTTTGGAACTAAGAATCTGAGAGTGGTCAATAGAAGGAAATGCAGCAAAGGTTTTAAGAGGAAGATTTGGTCTGAAGGAGACTGCCAGTAGCTTCTCTGGAGGGGAAGAAGTGAGAGACGACCTTTTCAGAAAAGGGATGGTTACAGCTGGGGAGCGAGAAATCCATCTACCTCTTAGGCCCTCAGAGTGGAAGGAGGCTGGTAAAGGAGGAGAATCCCAGCAAAGCTGGGACCCTGGCAGCTGAGAGTTTAGGAGAGCCTATTATAGAGAAGCATTACTTTCTCAGTTGCTGCAAGCAAGGGGGATGTTGCGGAGAATATGGTGTTTTGTGTGGTCAGCTTAGTTGAGGTTGATATATATCTGAACAGTTTTTCTGATTTTCTGCATCTGTGTGTGTCTCAATGTAAACAATAACAGTTAAATGATTCTTACTGCTGATAAGAGTCCTCCTGATTTGTATGGTGTTCCATACCATACTAATGTCTTGTATTTAAAATGGAATATAGCTAAGAAGGTTATGCAGGTCGCAAGATAATGTAATATGCATGGATGTGAGTTAAAAAGAAAGAAAATCTGGCAATTTGTATTGTTGCAATCCCACATCCAGTGTAGATTTGGGGATGGCCAGAATGTGGTTGTTTGGTCTTTTTTCACCACATACACCATCCGTGTTTATAACTGTGTTAGGAAATTGTGACCATTCTTGCTTATATTGAGGCCTACTTGTGAGATCCTTATGGTTTTATTTCTCCTGAAGGCTGTGAATGCAGTTTTGTTTTACCATGGAATTTAAAGTGTTAAAACTGCCAGGTGTTAAGGAACATATCCTTCTGTTATGTAAGAAAGAAAAATGAGGAACAAACTATTTGTAAAAGATTTCTGTGTGGCTCCTCAGTTTTTTTTTTTTTTTTCCTGTGAAAGAACATGATTTGAATGGCCTGGAGGAGAGTTTACAGGCAGGAATGGATTTAAACATTCTGGGCACTGAACAAATTGGTGTTCTGTAATTAAGCTCTTGTTCTTTGTCTTACCTTGCCATTGCATGAGTATCTGAGGCATCTTGACCCTGTCTAAGAGGAAAGGCTATTTTGGGAACTGGCAGGTTTGCCTTCCAGTAACAACACGGAAAGAGACTTCCCCTGAGGTACTGGGGTGATACTCGAGAGGTGCCTTGGGGCAGCCACTGAGCTGTGATACATCTGAGTAGGGGATTTTTTCAATTAGAAAGGCAAATGCTGGTTCAGAAAAATGACAAAACTTCAGGACCTGAGATAAAACAGACCCTATGAAATAGACTTGTATTTGTGGCATGGCAAGTTGAGGCTCTGCTCTTGGGTAGTAGTTGTATTCTAGCTGTTGTTGTGCTTGTGCTCTGTGGAAGAGTCACAGTTGATGATTACAGCACTGTAATTTTTATCCTTAGAGCATGGGTACAGGCTCCTGCACACAAGCTCTTCACCAACCTTCTGCTAGGTGCTCAACAGTACTTTGGAAAGATTCACTTCAGTGGTACCTGATGATGCCTGTATTATGTATAATAATGAGTTTAAGATTTCTTACAAAATGTTTTTCTTTCTGCTAACCACTTAAAGCTTACCTCAGAGGGATTTTGATGAGCATAGTCACTGCGAGTGCATGCTCCTCACCTGAACTGGAAAAAGCATTGTGGGTTTTGTGATTTTAAAAAAAAAAATTAGGAAAAGTAGAAGACTACAGAGCTGGACCAGAATTTACTGTAATGACCTTTCTTACTTTATGGGCTCTATTATTTGTCATCAAAAAGCACTATCTTCTTTTCCAAAGAGCCAAGCAAAACACTTCTCTGCCTCCTTCATTTCAAAGAACTAAATGAACCTGCACCTAGTAACTGAACAAAGTGACAGATGTCATATAATTGCAGCTTATGGCTGAAGTGTTTTGTAAGCTTTCTGTGCATCACATGTACGGAAGAGATAAGGCATGCATTCTGCTTATGTGAAAATGAATATACATATAGATGTGGGAATTGGTGCAATGCAGGACAGGGCCTCTAGAGCTCTCTGTTGCTGCATTTTTCTCTGGCAGGGTTTTGAACTGCTTTCAGAGAAGGGCAATACAAATGTGCTGGTGTTTTGCTGTTGATGTGGTGGTTTGTGTTGGTTTTTTCCCCGTTTTTTTTTTGTTTGTTTCTTTTAACCCCTAATAGTTTGTACACTACGTGCCCAGAGGCACAGGGAGAGATGAAGGTATCATTGACTTTGAAAACTTGTCTCTCTGTAATGCAGCAGAATAGATATGAACAGTAACTTTTATTAGTCCACATTTTGACAAATCCTACAAATAAAATAACTAACTAGACTCTACTGCCAAAGGGAAACAGTTCAAAGTTCCAAAAGAAATAAAGTTAAAAAAAAATCATAGAAAGTAAAAAGAAGAAAACCAGAGTAACACAATAGCATAGCCTTTTGGGGTAAAAGAAACCTAAAAAAGTAAGTTAAGTGCTAATATACCGGTGAAGAATGTGTGTCAATAGAGTTGTTGTGACAACATCATCTCCCCCTTTCCCCAAAAACCACAAAAAGGAAGCACTACTAGGAAGAAAAATAATTCAGTTATCTTAGATGAAAGTGCACAAACAGGAAACAAAAAATTGGAAACTGGAAAATGTGTAGAACAAACAAATAGGAAAAGTATTATATTTGGTTCAGACAAAATTGGAAGTTTCTGTCTTAATTGTTTTGTATTCTGAAGAATGCACAATTATTCAAATGCTACAAACTAAGAGGCAACAATTGGTATCCAGTTCCAGGAGAGTTGTTTGTAGTCCACTCAAGCAATGGCTAGTTGTCACAAAACCTAATACAAGAAGACATTTTAAAACCATATAATAAGCAAAGCCAGACCAGTAGCGTGCAGATGTCATTGCAATTTTGGTTCTGAACATATTGAGAACATTTTTTCCCTACATGTCTCTTTGGGAAACTTTAGCCTTCCTCAAGCTGTCTAATCACCATGGGAGTCAGAAGTCTTGATTAAGCTACAGCCCATTTTATATGGCACAACAATCAAGCATTTGCTGGGAGGGCCTCACTCAAATGTAGAAAGTGTTCTTCACTTCATCTTGCCTTGCCAATAAAGTATTGGCCTAATGGGAAAACTGCATGACTCCCCTTTTTACTGTTGGCAAAGAGGTGATGGATTGAGTTGAAGAGAGGCAAGTGCATGATAGCATTTCAGTTTGTTCGTACATTTTAGTTGAAAATGACTGAAGTATGTTAAAATAGCATAAGCTGCCAGCAGGGTTTGTGTATTTCTGTAGGGCTTTACCGAATGGGTGGCTGGAACATATTCCTTGTGTCACTTGGAGGTACCTGGCTGCTTTCTGGCCATCAGGTGGCAACTCAAGCTGCTGTAGCTGGCTGCTGGCATCCCAGACTGGGGGACAGAGAGAGACTGTGGCACTGGGCTGCAGATATGGGATGAACTGCCTGTGGGCAGAGGACTCTGGTTGGGGCGAGTCTGTCTTTTGAACCTTGCAATCAGCATGTGCTGTCTGTCAAATCTGAAATACAAATACATATTGTGTTGGCAAGGCTGTTAGTCTGGCAGAAAGTCTCAGTAGTCTCGCTTAAAAGCACTATGTTTCCTCAGTTTTCCTTTAAATCTAAGCACTGATGGAAAACATGAAGAGGTTTCTAACACCTTCACTTCCTTCAGACTTACAAATTGCAGCATTAATCGTTTTCAGATCTTATAGCTGCAATTATGTAAGAATGATACCTTTCCCCCCGCCCCAATATATTTTCTGTGTTGCATATTGTTTCTGTCCAGGCTGGAAAGAAAAATCTGAGATTTTTAGTGTTTTTCATTCCAGTTCACACTCCAAAATGTTAGTGCTTGAAGGCCTCTGTTTGGAATCTCAGATGGGCTTCTGGTTCTGCAAACAAGCAGAAAAGATTATGCCACTCATAAAAGGGAAAGTCTGGGAGCTTATCAGGACCTTGTCTAGAACTGACCATCACTTAAAAATCCAATTAAATCCCTTTAAAGCTACATTAGTTTCCCTGAAGATGATTTCAGTGCTTGTAGCTGCCGAGTTTTGTATAGACGGAAGATATTCCTTGTCAGTGAGAGCACTGTATTTTCATTAGGGCTTGGCCCAGGAATGAGGAGGTGTCCGTGGGGTGTCTTTTGTGTCCCACAAATAGGGCATCAGTAGAGGGGGGGAAATTTTGCAGTTAGCTTTTGGGAACAGCAGCTGTTAGTCTTCCTGAGGCTTTGAACTATATGCTAAGTGAGGAGCAGTGTGATGCCATGGCAACCCTGACTGGACAGCCCTTTTTTTTTTGCTGTGCCACCCTTGCTAGGGATGGACAGCAAAGAAGATTGATCTCCTCTTAGATCTGGAGTCATCCCATCTGGCTTCAAGCATGTGGCTGACATAACTTCTGGTGGTTTAGCTGCAGCAGTGGTGCAAGGGGTAATTCAAGCCACCAGACCTGATCTAGAGATGTCTAACTCTCAGTTACATCATCCTTGCAAGGCCACAGTTCCTGTGTGGCACCGAAGGTGAACCACAGAAAAACTGACAGTCTGGAGACAGTGGATAGAGGAATTTGTGAGACAAATCCCCAGAGGTACAGTCTGTCACCAGGGTTTCTGCTGTCTTGTCCATCTGATTTTCAGTTACATGTTTGAAGAAACTCTGTGCTTTGGCTCAAATCTTTTCTTTCTCAGACCAAGAATATAATATTTAAGAATGAGTTAAAGGTTCAGATGGATCCATGGTTGCACCTGTGTTCTGGACCTCAATATCCTCTGTTAGAGGAGAGGTTTTTATCTATGACTTTTTCAACTGTGTTATTAAATGCTACTATTTTAAGGTCTTCAGTAAGCATAGTATTTTATTAAAACATGATTGTGAGCATGGAATAAATGCTATTTTTTTGGGAAGTACATGACTATTCAGTTGGAACCAACTGAGGATGCTACTTTTTGCAATGAATACCTTGATCATTCTCAATCAGCCTGTAGTTAAAGTGTGGCTATAATGTCCCCATGAAGTTTTTTTTTTTCTAAAGTTGCTAATTATGTGCCCATCAGAATAATGGAAAGAGTAATTATCCTTATAGTGCTTAGTGACATTGAAACCTCCATTATGCTGTGATTGGAGCTGCATAATTAGAGATAATTGCTGCAACTGTATTGTCTGTTCAAATATGGCTCTACAATAATTACCTTATTTTAATTAAATGTGTTTGGGATTTAAGTGGATCTCTTTTCATTTACTCTACTAAACAGAAACTTCATGTAGGTATAAAAATGCTTTATGTTGGTAACTAACCACTGATTTAACACATCACCTATTGATTTCACCTAACGTGATTCTACTTGTTCTGTTTGAAAATCACTCAAATCCAATTAATTAAATATTTTTTGAAAAGCATCTCTGTGTCCCAAGGCTGGAGTTCAGAACGAAAATCCCAAAAATCTCTTGTTATAGAGCTGTAAAGCACTGTTTTAAGACTTCAACTTTCTGGGGAAAACAAGTATGTTTTCCATTTGTAATCAAAAAGTTTTGTGAACCTCAGCACTTTAGCTTTAAAAAAATTATTATTGTATGTCTTCCTTTAATCAGACTCTAAGAAGCCCAATGTTTTGTTTCAGAAAGTAAAGTTGGCCCAGATTTAGCATTCATTGAAGATATGCTCTGTGCTTTATGATCTTAGACTGCTGCTGGCCTGAATGCTAGGGAGGGTTGGTGGGCTGATGGCCTTTCTTCATCCCCTCATATGGGCTCATGGAGGCTCCTTTTATCAGCTTTTTCGTGCTTGATCTGAGAAGGTGTTGGGCTGCTCACTTGTAGAGGGAGCATCTGAGGCTAATAGCCCCTGTCCCCACCTTTGCATAGAAATTTCACTCACAAACCAAATTTCCTGTGTACTACATACAGATATGGCAAGTGGAAAAGTGTACAAGTGACTCTAAATTGAGCTAATGAGATGTGTGAAGGACTTGGGTATCCTGAGAGACCTTTCCTTTAAGATGTGACACTTTGCACTGACTTTAAGTTAGCCTTAATTAAATGAAGCTCCTTTTAGAGCTTTGGTAATGCCTTCTGCTGAACAGAGTTGCTCAGGTCACAGCTGAGCAGCGAAGGTCAGTGAAAACAGTATTTGCTGGTACTAAGATTGCTTAGTGGCTTAAAAAAACCAATTGAGGCCTCTATTATTGTTTTCTGGGTTGTTTGAATCACTGCTGATTGGGACTGGTCGGTGTTTATCAGGTGGGCAGACAAGCCCAGCATAGTTCCTTGCTATGAATTACAGCAGAGCTAATGATATTTTGGGAGCTTCAAGTTTATCTCCTCTTCATTTCAGAATTTACAAGATCAACTCAGGATTCATGCAAAATGCAGGAGATGTAACTTTTAGCAAAAAGGGAGCAGGAAGTTGCAGGGAACAAAATCAAGATAGTAAACCTTCCACATAAGTACTGATGTATGACCTTGTCTAATTTACTTTGGCTTTACTGACAGCTTGAATGCACTGCGCTGTGAGTGGGCTGTTCAATCTCATTCTACAGTGCATTAAAGCATCAGTATTACACACACTCAGGCTGAATATTTAGATATAGTGAATGTTTTACACTGAGCCACGAAGGTCTTCAGTTTTGAATGATCAAGTGGTCACAGAGAAGAAAATTGAGCACTGCAATAGTATAGAGAATGAGCTTTTACTAATAAATTATAAAGCTTTATATTTTGGATATTGATGTCTTATATATAGATAACACTCATTTGTAGCATACCTACTAGCACAAATATTTAATTAATGTGTTTACCACACAGGTCTAAGTAAGTGAACTATAAAAATATACAGAGGCAATTTGAGAATTGAAGATTTTATTTCTAAATTTTGCATGTGAAAAGAGCGCTAATGCATGTAAGAAAAATACTTGGAAAATAGTGATGTTACTTTAAGTTATTTCACATAAATTTGTATTTCTATTCAAACTTAATTTGCCAATACAGATGGAAGGAGTATTTAAAAGTGAGAAGATGAGTGCAACAATTATATTTTATTCTTAAGGATCTTTGGTGTTGGGATGTAATTGGGGAAGATGAGTGTCATAATTATGTTTCATTCCTGGGTTTGTTGTATTTTGTAAGGTAATTGCATTCAACAGAATACTATTTTAATGTTAGCTTTCTCATTATTACTCCAATCTGAAAAGATATAGGGGTGCTTAGCCTTATGTGCATAATCATACATAATCATATAAATGATTAGGCTAAACTTTAATAAGGGCAATTGTCTGGGTTGGGTTTTTTTTGTGTGTGTGTTTATTTTGGTGAGGATCTTTTTTTAATATTCCCGTTCTTGCAAAGATCTAATCTTTTCCCTTCACCTTCAGCCCTGAATCATGTGTGATGACCTGGTCTTTGACGCAAAAGGATTACCACAGAGAAGGGCAGTATTATATGTATTTCAGAAAAATGAAGAAGAAAATCTTGATCCCAGTAATTTCTTGTTATTTGTTTTACCACACAGACTATTTCTGGTGATGACATTTTTGCCATGAATAGAATTTTTCTGGGGGGTTGAAGGTGAGAAAAGATTGGCTCACAGGAGGGTTTTCCTTCAGATTTCATCCATTGATCAATGACCTCATAATAAGAGTGTTCTTAGAATCCGCTCTTGTCTTCAGATTGTCATAAACAATTTGGAGGAAAGTCTCTGTAATTTTTGAGAGCAAGAAAAGCTGGATTTACTTCAAGATGGCACTGTAAGGAATTGCTCAGTCCCGGGTAATGTCCGACATGTGGAATTTTACTGGATTTTCCTTCTCCTGGTGGGGGCTCCCTCCTATAAGTAATAAAATCTATGGACTACATGCTCATATCTAGAAAGAATGTCTGTGATGTTTTGTGACAAATTACTGGCTTGAGCTAGTGGGTTGTGCTTTCCCAGTGGCAAATTACTGGTTAGCAACCTAGAAAGGGAAATAATGACAGTTTCCCTCGAGGTAGTGTTCTACTGAAAGTTGCATTTCCCTAGAAGAGATTGCTATAGCTGGAATTTGTTTGTTGTTTGAAGAAAAATACTTTAACTTGGTTGTTCTGCTTTAGGCTTTTGCATCCAAATTTCTGGATTGTAATAGACAGTGCCATCAACTATCATTCTGCTTTAATTTACGATGACTTCAATGTCATTAAGAATGTTAACATATATGTTTACACCAGAAAAGGTGGCTAGACTATTCAGATTTCTTGCAAGATACAGTACTCTCAGGTATCTTTCTCTGACTGGTGCCATTTTGGAGAAGACTTTTTGTGTATATTCTTCCTGCTTTACTTTACTGCTGCATTACTGTAGTGACATGGTTTTCTATAATATTAAATGGAGTTAGGAGAGGATAAATGGTCATGAAAGTACACAGAATTGTAGTTTGAAAGTAATGGCTACCTCCTGTTAAGGAAAAGGAAATGTGGCCAGCTGAAAAAAACTGGGAGAGGTGGGAATCCAATGACTGAATTTTAAGATGAAAGGCTCAGAGAATTGCCCTGGTATCTTTATACCCTCCTCACAGTTCTTGCTGTTATGACTCTCCCAACCCTTCCCTTCTCTGGGCTGATCAAAGCCAGATTCCTCAGCTTCTCTTCATAGGTCAAATGTTTGTCCTGACCATCCTGGTGACGTTCTGCTGAACTTTGCCTAGTTTTTCTGTCTCTTTGCACTCCAAAATTGAACCAAGCATCCAAATACTGGATTGCATATGTTGTTCCTGGCTCGATACGTCAGAGGTGCACTTGAGCTAGAATTTAATAGAATAGGCTGGGGTATGAGTTTAATGAGCTTGCTGTGCAAAACTGCATATTTTCTATTCATTTGTGAGGAGGATGCAAGGCTTTTCCTTACAAAGGGTATGAGAATGAGAGCTTCCCAGGTGCCTACATCAAAAAAAAAGCAAAGAAAGAAGACCCTGAGATCCTCTGCTTCAGCGGTGGGAGTGTCTTGTGCCTTCTTTTTCATAACAATGTGAGGAAAACAATGATGAGAAATGGAAACATTAATTAGATTGAGAGGAAAGTAAGAACAGCTTTTTGCACTTTCCACCCTCTGCAGGTGTAGTAGTGACACCACTTGACACCACTGCAGTGTTTTCTGTTGGGTGAAACTCTTGTTTTTAAAGAGAGCTAGAAGAAACCCTAAGAATTGATTTAAAATCCTCAAAATAAGACTGGGCTGTTGGACAGACTCTCGTGTGGCCCCTTAAGCATTGCCTGGTAGTTTGTTCAAAATTAAATATAGCATTGAGAAACAAAAAATCCTTTAAAAATGTAGTTGGGAAAATATATCCATTTGATATAAAAATGTTACACAAGTATTTCTTTTTCTATTCATTTTAACTTAGCTTCTCTCTAGTTAGAAAAACCTAGTATATTCAAACCTAGCCTTTGTTAGTAGTAGGTTTATTTAGAGATAGACTTTTTCTTAACCTCTTCCCATTTGCCCTTTAATTAGCATGATCTGCAGGTTTCAGCCTCCCAACTGTGCAGATTATAGTATCTAGTAACTTTTCAGGCAGCTCTGCTGTGTCGTCTTTGGCTGCCCTTAGGATCTAACATATGGTTTGTTAAGATTAGTCAGGTGTTTGTTTAAGAAACTTTTCAATGGGTTTCAGAAAAAGAAACTTAATGTGGGGAAAAAGTTAAAACAATTGCCTGCAGACCAGACATATCTCAAATGGAATATCGTGCTGCATGAGATGGTGCGAAAACTTCTGGAAACGCTGTGACCTTGGTCATGGTGGTGTGAGTACATACATTCCTCTGACTCACTCAGGCTGAAAAGCTATGATTTTTTTAATGAACCAAATCCTTCCCATGCTTACAATCAGTGTTTATTCACTTCAAATAGTGTTTGTCCCCTTCAAAATCACACAATGTGGTATTATTCTATTAGCAGTAAAATACTTGGCTCCAGGCTGTTGAATTGAAGCAGGTAATATGGTGAGCATTTCTTTTTGATGCTGTACTCTTGGTTTTCTAATGACAGGAGCCAAGAAAGCAGCCAGAGGACAGATTTTAGAGAACAAAAATCTGTGGAGGAACAAGACTGTGATGTTAAGTTGGTACTATAGTGACAAGCAGTATCCAAAGCTCTAGCTACTGCAAACCAGTCTTTGGGGAGTTTAAGGCAGAGTCTGAGGCTTCCATCAAATGGTTCTTGTTTCCCTCATCACAGTTGAATCACCAGCTTATTCCTCCCTCCAGTTAATTTCTATATAGCTTCTGAGCAACTTAGTCTATGGTGCCTGCTTCAGCTGAAAATGGTGTTAGAGAAAGTCAGCTTTGCATTTCTTTCTGTTTCCAGAAATTGAGATTTGGGTAGGAGAAGCAGAAAGTGTTCTCTAAACTGGCCCTGTGCTTTGCATCCAGTGAAATGCACTTTGGGACAGTGCAAGACATTTCCTTATTTACTGCTGTATGTTGTTCTTGTCCTACAAAGGTTTCACTCTCCTTTTGACTGCAGATAACAGCAGAATGGAGTGGTTTCATGAGGGTCTTCTATGATGTCTCCCAAGACATTACAAAAACATAGATACTACAAAATTGTCTAATTTCATGCCCCAGAAGATTTGAAAATTGAGCAATAAACATATAATTAAAATAGTTAAGCAAGGTGGGTATTTCTTCTAGTTTCTCTTATGTTGAGGAGTGACATAAATTCCAATCTTTCTACTCCCCATCCAGTGTCTCAAAAAGTTTCAGTAAAAAATGCTAAAAATATTTTGCAAACTATAGGACTATGAGGAAGACAATGAATAAGCAGATAATACAGAAATCCAGTTGTCTTATTTAATTTCTTCAGACTTTATTTTTCTTTGGTTTTCATTGTCTATTTAGATGATACTGTTTTATGGAATACAGATTATTTTGTGGTGCTAATACCAGCAACCTCAGGATTAAAGTCACATCAACCTTATATAAACTGAAAATGAGGGAAAGTGAAGAGCACGTGTGGAAACCACAAAAGAAAGCTTGGCTTCAAATATTGGCAGCATTGGTGGAAAAAAGCCCATTATTCTCAAACAAGTACAATATGAAAATGCAGAATTTCTTATGACAGAGATGCCAGATAATATCCTTCAAGTTTAACCCCAAATCTCAGATAATGAGATTTGGTCATTAAGCAAGGAATTTTGAAAACTTTATCCTTAGAAAAATGTTAAAATTCCTGGAACTGAAAGCACAGGGACAAGTTCCGAGGAGATGAAGACAATGACAAGAAATCCCACAGTGGAGTGTAAGCAGAGCAGTAAGTAGAATTGTTGAAAAATAAAGAGAGATCTCTGGCTAGAATTTTATTTCTGTAATGATTTCTCAAATATAAAATACAGTTCCTCAGTTTCAATTTTAGTCAATAGAATTAAAAATGAGTGTTTTCACTTTATTTGATCCAAATTTAACAATGCGATTGAGCTGGATGTTTTTAATAGGTAAAGAAGTGCACAGCTGTTTATCAGTTGAAATTTTCTTTGATATCCTGATCTTATGGGTTCCCTGATGGGCTGTGCCTTCTGCTACAACACTTATGACATGGTAAGTGTGGGTTTCACACACCGGTATACACGGTGTGGATGGAGTTGGCTACTCCAATGCTTTGGAGAGAAGAATTTCCTATCTCAGGCAGAGCAGCGGGGTAAAAAGGGACACAGCTTTGCAGTGAGAACACTGGAAAGCACTGTCACTAATCTGCACCAATCCCTGAGGTTTTGAACCCAAATGCATTAATTTTTTGAAAGTTACAGAAATTTAGTTGCAGAATGATATTTTGGCAATTTCATGCTTCCGTTTTTTAGATTTTTCTTACTGATCTGAAAGAGAATGCTGCTTTGAAACGTTGTGACTACACCCAGCTCCTTAAAGAACAAAACCCATGAAAATAAATGTAGGAATATGGCTGATGAGCAGCACAAAAATGTGTCATGAACTGTTTGCTGAGCTGAAAGTAAGACTCAGTGTATTTGTGCATTTCTGGTATTCACAGATTGTGAGTAGCTAGACAAGTGCAAAATTGTGTAATATACACAGAGCCTATCTATTGCAGCTTCTTGTATGAGATTTTCTGGAGCAAGAAATAAAAATTAATTTTTAATGAAAGAATTATAATGAATTAAAACAGAGTGTTGTGAAGTGAAGCCATCTAGTCAACAGTCAGGAACAACAATATATGATTGAAATGATGTGCCCCAAGACTTCATGTGTCACATCAGGTATCCTTCTAATTGGTTGCATAAGTCTTCATAAAACTCTCCATTGAAGATACACTAGTGTGAACTGTAAGTGTGGTTTCTTGATATGGAATTCACAGAAAAACAAATAGGTAAATGCCTGAATAAATTATTCTCAGTGATTATTTATTCACCTTGTGAAACACACTGCAAAAGAAACTTTAAAGGAGACTGTAGAGGAGAATTTTACTTTCATCTAACATGGGTAAAATGGATTTCTTTGTGTTTCTAAATGGAAAAAAAATTTTGCTTATTCGTAACATGTTTTCATAAGTCTCTGAAATTACTGTTCTATGGTAGTGATGCATTGCTGACAGCAAATTTAGTAATGTGAATGCATTAATGCAATTAGGGGGAAAATCTGCACTCTTTTTTTCCCTCAACAAAGAAAGAGTATAAGCAGATATAATATTTACATGGAGGTTGTTATGCACAAATGTTATAGAAGAAGGAAATCACTGCATTTTCTACCTCAAACTTATTATATGGCTATACTTTTTTTCCTGTGGGGTGATTATTTTTTTGGGTTTGTTTTTTGTTTTTTTTTTAATTTCTGTTTAACATGTTGAAAGAGTTCATATCTTTCTGGTGCTCATCTAGGCACTAATAAGCTGAGAGGTGATATAAAAAAGTTTTAATACATTAGTAGAATTACACTTTTCTCAAATCTGTATTATAGAGGAGAGCTGTATAAGAACAGGCTTGTGATTTTCAATTACTATTCCACATATCCTCATCAAGGAAGTTATTCTATTGTTTAAAAATAGAGGTTTAAAACAGGGGGCAAAAATGCTATTCTGAAAATGTTACACATATTTTGTTCACATTGCTGTTTCTTGCAGTTTGTGTACCAGAAAGCCAATATTTCTGATGATGGACCTTTTAGATTTCACATTTTCATCTTCCCAGAGTAGTTTTATATTTTTTGAAAACAGAAATATAGTGTTTTCTGGGAGCTAGCAAAGGCTGATAAATTTGTTCAAAACAACAAAGGATTTAAGACAGATTTTGACTTCCAAATTTCAGGGCTTTCAGGTTTATTTCTAAAACAGAAACCATAAAAAAGTCTGGATAGTCAGGTTAGTTTGGTATAGAGTCGTAACCTGAAATTCTTTTTACTTTGGTAATTACAACCTGTTTTTAAAAGGCTTCCAGACTTAATTATCAATTATTGCTGGGATTTTCAGAAAACAAATATCATAATGCACTGTGTGTAGATGCTGGTGTTAGAAATCTCTGTTATGCAAAATTCTCTTGCAGATGTTGTTGGTCTGGTTGTAGGCTGAAGTTTAGATTGGCATCTGGCATGAATACGTACATTTGGATTGTTCATTTTGAACAAATTAGAGTTTTTTGAGTTTCCAAAAGGGCCATCTAAGTATGCTCAGTTTTGTTCTGATGGGAGCTGCAGGTTCCAGCACCGGGGTTATGGTTTCAGGGGTTTGAGTAGGTTTAGGTTTAGACAGGTGTAAAATTCCTGCAGCACTCAGCTACATCATGGCCTGTGGTATCAAGGATTGGGGCTGTTGCTGGAGGCTGAACACACCCGTGTGCCTGGGATGGCAGGAGGATGCAGTACTAGAGTGGGCTTGGTACCATGATTATTGTTGAAGCCCCCATGGGTTGATTGCTGCTGTGCTCAGGGGATTGATGAGCTGGGTTTGTGGTCACTGTCTGCAGCTGCTGCACACCTTTGGTTCTGTGTGCAGGGGTAAAAAGAAGAAAGTGAACTTTTTTCTCAAATAAACCAACAAAGTAGATATGATCTTGCTTTCTTCAGCGTATGGCAAGGATACTTGCAGGTGATAAAAATTTCAGGCTGAGCTCTGAGCTCCTAATTGGACCTTCAGCCAATAAACCTGCTTAATTAACTAGACCTTCATCAAGCAAGGAGCTGAGCCATGATGTAATCATTTTTTTAGTGCACTTGTCTAGAAATAGTCCCCTGGAGGTGGTACCAGCATCTCCAAGTATTTGGGACAGTCTCACTTGCTGGTATTTTTCTCCTTTGTTTTAGGTTTAGACATATCCATTGGGTTCTGTGCTTTCCCATTGGCAATATCCTATTACAGATAAGTTTGTGTAAGAAGGGAACAGTTTCTGCGCTGCATTGTGAAATTCCATTATTAACAATGGCCAGATAGCCATGCACGTGTTATTAGAGGATTTATAGCATTTTTATATTTTCAGAATTAAATATTCCACTTTTCTTGATAGTAGACTCATGAAGAGAGAATGAGATAGGAAATCTGTCTAGCATCACTTATTTTTGTGTACCGAAGTTTATTACACTGTGAATGGACTCTTAGCAAGCTGATCCATGACTGAAGATTACCTTTTAAATTAGGTTTTTATGAACCAAACTGCTTGCCTGCCTATATCTTAGTGTGCGAACAAGATACACTCTGAACAACATTTACTTTTATGAACATCTGGAATGTTTGTTTTTTTGTTGGGATTTATTCTGTTGTGATGCATCTTTTTGCTAATACTTCTCTGTTCAGGGTAGTGGAACTGTGGAAGTACTGATACAAACTGGTGTTTGGGACTCAGTCTTGTTTACATATCCTTTTAGACCTTAAGCAGAAAATCTGCAGGGTCATGAAGTAAAATCAGACCAAGAAACTACCAGGATGCCAGAAATGGCAAAACTCACACCAGAAGGCCTTGAAAGTACCAGATCACATTGCCTTTAGACTTTGGTGCTGATCTGAGAATAAAGAAGCCAACTCCTGCTCTTGACCCTGAAATGTTAGATGAGTTTTGAGTATTCTGTCTTCCTGCCAGCTGTTTGCTGTGTCTGTTTAAAGTATCAACTTTGAGGGGCAGGGGCTATCAGGAATAGGTGAGCATGGCAGGTTGACAATCTCTGCTGAAGACCCCAGGATCTGTAAGGCTGTGGATTTCTGATAGGGTTTGATCCAAATCAATAGGCTGTTGGTGCTGATCATTAACTTTATTTTATTCTCTTCTCCTTGCTTTAGAATGTGCCATGTGTCATTTTTCTCAGCTTTGGCAGTATCTAATTACATGCTTAGAACTTGCTAAATTGGCAAAAAGCAGTCCAAGGAAGGAAGAAAAAGAGTATTATTTAACGCCAGTGTGACAGTGGTCTGGAAAACTTTTCTGAATGATAAGGGAAGTCTGAAAAAGAGGAAAACAACAGGATTGTTAGAAGAGGAAGAATAAAATCTGCTGTCAGCAGAAAACTCTTAGTTCAGCTCCACTATAGCAATAAATTGTGTAATAGGGAATGGTGCATTCGTGTTTCTCTCCATTTTAATAAGTAGCTCCATGCAGGTCACTAGAACATTGACAGCATAAGGCAGTGGTCTAAACTCTGCTATGGACACATGAGGCATTAATGTGAATATATTTCTGCATTTGATAGCAGCAATGTAGCTCTCTCTTTTCCACATCCCTCGTACTTTCATCACTCCTTTGATCTGGAAAAATGCAAAGCAACATGGCAGGTTATTAAGAAAACTCATATTTCAACAGTTCCTACTTCAATTAGTGTCTTTCATTTTATTTTGTGCAAATTAGTGGATGAGAGACAGAAGGAAGAGAACACAATTTTTCCAACAGATTATTAATATTTTACATCTTTTTGAGCTTTTACTGGCATTTGTGAATACAAGTAGGAACTTTTAAAAATATCTAAATTTGGAGTTCAGTGACCATTATCACTGACTCACATAAAAATTCTGTATGAGTCATGGAGAACCATATGGGTCTTTTTCCCTTGACTGCAAAGTAAATCCAGTTTCTGGGACCAGATGCTCCTTTGATGAGGTTCTGCCAACAGAGAGTGGCAGTTCAGCAGTGTTGTGGCTAGCTGTATTCAAAGAGAAAGTCAGCAAGCCCAGAGTGGTTTCAAGGATCAGACTGATTTTTACTAAGAGATCAAAGTAGTGGAAAACTACTTTGAAATCTTGCATAGACTGTGCAAATTAAAGGTGTGACTATGAGGTATGATTAAATGATCTGAAGATGTAGTTGGGCAAGTTCTAAACAAATGAAGTGTAGATAGGGGGTTAGTTCTCCCTGGATTAAATGTCCTGCAGAAAAAGGTAATATAACTATGCTTTTGATATTAGAGGAAATGCATTTAGCAAGTCAGGAGAAAACTAATGTGCCAACAGCATCAAGGTTGGAGGAGTTTTTGAAAAATACACATCTAATACTTTGCCTTCTAAAGTCTTCTGCAAATCTTTGTTTTAAAACTCTAGCTTTTAATAAGTGGAAGAATGGAGAATCATTGAAAGAAGTGGAAAAAAGTGAAGGAAAGGTGCCCAGGAGAGGGGCAAAGAGCCAGTACTTTGTAACATATCCTCCAGGTGTCAGCACAAAGACCAATGAACACTGTCTTTTGAATGAAGTTTGACAAATAATTTGCTCGGCATATGTAGCACTGGAAACAGTAATACTGTGGATAACAGCAAATGTTTATTTTCAGAGTTAACAATGTTAACATGCTACTTATAAATAGAATGAGGGAAGTCGGAGGACAAAATCAGCGTTAGAGCCACGGTGCCAGCAGGTGTGATATGAGTGCAAAGCAAATGGTAGCAGCATGTGCTGCAAGCACACTCTCAGAAATGCACATAGCGCAGTGCCAGCCAGGCAGTCTTTATGGAATTACTGGAACTTCTGCATTTCTCCTGTAGATAACACACTCTATTTCTTTCTGTCATTGTGAGGAAGGCAGATGCTGAAGCAGATGTTATATTGGAACCTTATTTTCTGTGTTCTTCCAGTGTGCAGAGCAAGGTAAGCCTGCATACTTAATGTGACAATTGCCACTTTCAATTCTTCTATTTTGCTGTTTCACCCTGAATACAATTGCATTATAACTCAGTCTCAGTATAAGGCAGGACAGCAGAGCTGATCAGGAGCTTGACAGTGTACTCAGTTCTTGTTTGAAGGTACACTTTTGACAAAAACACTGTGGGAGTTTAGTTTCCAAGTTCTCTGGATTTGAAGTTTTTCAGTTTTAAATTTGATCCAGATTTTTGTTGTTAGAAATATTTGTTAAATTGTACTGAAAATGC
Organism: Drymodes brunneopygia; assembly: GCA_013400955.1. NCBI lineage: Eukaryota > Metazoa > Chordata > Aves > Passeriformes > Petroicidae > Drymodes > Drymodes brunneopygia. The sequence continues at coordinate 519,400 of VZTZ01036304.1, forward strand.
ATAAGAAGTTTAGCCTTCTTTGTATCTTTTTCTGCACAGCTATTTATGTGGGGGGTTTTATGTTCTTCATCATGTGTCTGGGCAGGAAAGCTTTGCCCCATTGCTCCTCTAATATGCCATGCTCAAACAGTAGAATCAAATTGACTAGGGACATAGAAACAGCTGAGGCACAGACAGGACTCACAATTCTCAAACCTCAATGCAGCAAAGCTAAGCTAGTGTGAGAGCAGGCAGAGACAAACAAAACCTTAAATATGTGAGAAATCCTGGTATAAGCAAGAGGCAGCACATCTTTATATTCCTGTAACTCCATTTGCTATGACACCAACGACTGCCTGTTATCTGGGAATTAGGCATAAGATCAGTGCATGAAGCTTCTGATGAATTAAATGCCCTCTAATCTGGTTAATTGCTTATGTTAATGTATTTAACATTAAACATGCTTTCCTCAAACAATTTGCAGGTGTTTCTTTGGGAGAGGATTGGCAGGCTGAGTAAATCCTCTGTGTTGTTTTCCTGAGGAAGGTGCTGTTGGCACCTGCCTGTTTCCAGCTTAATCTCCACATGACCACAGGGCTCTTTCTGTGAGGTAGTAGCTATCTTGTGCTAAGTCTTTATGGTAATGCTGTACATATGTAGAAATCAGTACTGCATGCTCCAACATCAAAGGAAAAAGCTGATATCTCTGTGTTGAGGCACTTACTAATATGATACACATCTCTGATAATGGGTAGGTGTAATGACAACACCTAGAGATAAGGAGTGGTAGGGCAATGATACCACACTGATCTATTTCTACATAGAAAATAAGGGAAAACACCACATTATTCTCACTGAAAATCACTCAACCTACATTTCTACTATCATTTATTTAAGTAAGTGGCTCTTATAAAATAAACAAGGCAGAAATTTAAAGTGCAGGGTAAAGAAGATGTAAAAATATAATAACTTCCAGATGACGTCCTAAAATTACACCTTATTTGTGCTTAGAGAACTTTGCTGCAAGCAGACTTGCAGTGCAGTCATTGAGCCTCAAAGAGGCACATTGTCTTTGATTTGGAGAGGAAGTGTCATTTTTCAATTTCAGTTAAAGGCAGAAATGCAGTTTTTAAATTTCTGACTGAGTCAGTTATATTTTCTATTAATGAGTGCAGGTGAAATGAGAAATGAGTGGATGGAGCCAATGAAACTAAACCAGTGCTGTTTCTAATCCTTTTGAGAACTGCTTTCTGGAATTAGAACCATTATTAGAAAACTGATACTTTTTATTAGAAAAGTTTGCATTACTATGTCTACCCATAGACATAGAGGGATGTTACATGTATCACTCTTGTGGATTTCTTGATTTATTTTGGTAGAAGTGGCTGACTTGTAAAGAAAAGTAAGACAATTTAATCATCAAATTTTTGGTACAACATAGCTATAGCAATTTTGTGATTTAATAAAATATTTTTCTAATTAACACAGATTCGGGATTTTTTTATATCTAAATTTATTTTTTTGTCTAACATTTTAAGCTTTGCTCTAAACATAGTCTACTATCTTAATATTTTTTAATGAATGTCCAAAAAAACCACATAATAATGTATCTCTTAGATTTCATATGTGTGCAAATACTTCTAGCTTAGAAAATTTGCAAATACAAGACTCCACTAATAATCTTTCCATTAAATTGTGTTCATCATGCTACTTAAAAATAGCAATATTCAGAACAAATAAGCATTAAACTTATGTTTAATAAGTTTAAATAACTTATGTTTAAGAAGTGTGAGTGATATAAATTTTAATTTGTTCCATTAAAAGTTAAATTAGTTTAGTGAAAATTAGCACACATTTTTGTTGACCTTAGACCATATAGTAAAAGAAATCAAGCTTAAATTGTCTTTAGTACATTCTCTACCTTCTCCACTAGTAAACCTATCTGTCTTTGGACTTCAGTGTGTCTTGAGTCACAGGTTGCCATATAAAAAAGAAGCTGAAGTAGAGAAAGGTAGGTTTTTACTGTAAGTGAAGAAGATCCATTTGATCTGAAAGCTTTCATTGTATCATCTATGATGCTGCTTTTGAGACTGGTGCTTATTGCTAATTTCCATAATTTGGCTGTATTAGTCATGAACATTTCCTTTTTTTTTTTTTTTT
>VZTZ01036304.1:521566-743809 GCA_013400955.1 Drymodes brunneopygia
TTTTAAATGAGAACATGATTTCTAACCCTTAGGAAGAGGTGACTAAGAGATTTTGATTTCTGGAGGGCAGATTGTGTCAATTGCAGTGAGTGTGTGCTGCCTCTTCTGCACCCTCTGCTGTGGCACAAAGAGCAGAGAACAGGGTGGGACAAACAGGTGGCTGCAGCCACCTCTGCCAGCCACTGCTGAGCACGATGGTGTTTAGAAGTTATTTGCCTTAGGGACTTTAACTGTCACTTAAAAACTCTCATTGTCTCATGCAATCTGGCACATGGAGCCCCTTCTTCATTTATTAGGAGATTTTACCTGACTGTGGAAGCATTTAGAATTTTAAGGCCCATGTCCAGCAAAGTCAAGATATAATAAGTTAGAGTATGATGTAAAATCACATTAGCTGAGGTGCAGTCAGCTTGGTGTGGGCCCTCTCATTCAGAAGCAAAGTACCCATACAGGAATCTAATGAGCTTTAGCTAATGAGCTTTCACTTGCAGCAGTCTTTAATTAGTCTTTCCATTCCCTGTGTCTCCTAATCAGTGCAGACTTCAGATCTTATATATCCTTATGTATCTAGTGAATACTGTATGTTACTAGAAAACTAAAGAAGAGTACAGATCTGCCCAGCCTCTTCCAAGCTGAGAAAAATATTGCTGTCTCCTATTATGTATGGTTTACTTTAAAATACAATTAGATTCCCTCAGTGGCCCTGTTGAATGCTCTCCATATAGAGCTCTAGAAGTTGATTTAATTTCAGTTATTAATCTCAGCAGCTGGTTATGGCATGGTGTAGCAAAGCCATAAGAAATAAAGATTATCCCTTAAATAAGTGTAAAGATATGCAGGATTCTCATAACAGCCTAGCTGCAAGTATGCTATACTGCTGTGTAATAGACCCTACAGTTACAATAAAGTTTAAACTCTCCTCTCTCTACCACTGTTTTGTGGGATTTCCTCTTCTCTGAATTGCTGGAAAAGTCAAGGTGCCAGAGCTTTCCCTGATGGCTCAGAAATTTGGGCATAAAATTAAGACAAGCAAACTAACCCCTGCTTAAAATTGTTTGTCTGTGTTAGAACGTTAATATCTTTTATGCTGGGAGTTGATGTCAATATTTGTGAAATAATAACAAACACTTCTGTGACCATAAGTTTTTGACAATTTCTTCCCATGGGTGAGAAGTCTGTGAAACTTGTTTAGAAACTTCACTTTATTTAATGGATAAAGGTCCAGGGTCCAGCAGCAGCTGAGCTTCTGCACTAAGATGGTGTCTTCCTTCAAGACACTTTCCTCTATGTTGCTTATTTCTAAGAAGCCTGGAGGAACATAATAATTTTTGAGTCCTCTGTGTATCTGTCAGTTTCTGTTGAAATTTGGTAACAAAAAGTAAATGAGATTGGCAGCCCATTTTATAGTATCAGTAAGAATTCTATCGGTATTGTTGATTCTGCAGGAAAATGCATAAAATTTATGAAATGCCAGAGTACAGATAACTCACTGTACTTTACAAACTGGCCAAGTGATGAAGGGCATACATTAAAAAAAAAGTTAAAGGCAGAACATAAACAACAAAGAGAAAAGCAAATGAAGAGCTATTGTGTAATGGGTGAGGGAATGCAGAGAAAAAATACAATGAGCATACAGTTTGTAGCCTGATTGTATCAGACTGTCTTTTAGAGAATTTTTTCTATCTCTAAAATAAAGCAGAAGTGTTGTTAAAATTAAACAAACATATCTAAGCTTTTAGTCTACTTTAACCAGTCCACTTACATGGAAAAGAATGAATGAGGTTACAAATACCACCCTCAAAGCAAGAGTATTCAAGGTCCCTGGCCTTGAAGATATTTGTATAGAATTTATTACAATATATTATGGCTGGGTGAAAAAAAATAAGAAATCTCATAATAAATACATTACCTAGTCCTAAGATTAAATGGAAGAGTAACCACATTTGAAAACCAAAGAATGTCTGTCAAAATTTCCTTTGTATTATTTTTCTGTTTGGCATGAATTAAATGACTTTGCTTTTAGAAGCAGCTATTACAGCAGTACTAATGAAGAGCAAATACCAGGCTTATGTTTTAAAAAGGCACTTGTGATGATTTTAGGATTTACAGACTGTGACCTCATCTTCCGTTAGCACACAGTAAATTGCTTGAACCTGTTAAGAAAAGGAGATTCATAGAAGCTTTGAATATAACAGATAGAAATAAGAATGGTTTATATGTAAAGGAAAATAAAACTTGTCAGATGTGCTATAGTTCTAAGTGCATTAAAAATAGGGTGCTGCTTTATTTTTATGTTTGAGCCTTTTAGAAAATTTTGTTGATGGTCTCTTTTGAATTGGGAGGATATGATGTCATGAATAAAAAGTTAAGAGACAGAAGTATCAGAAAGAGTCTGAAGTTCAGAAATATTCTGTGTTAGCTGCTAAATTCACTCTAAAATATCCCAGACTTGCTGGGTTTCAGCAAGCAAGATGATGTCCCGCTCAGTTGTCATGTCTGGACAAAAAGGTCATTTTGTGTGAGGAAGGTCTCATCAGAGGCATAATGAAACTTAAATAATTGATTTCTTAACTTGGCCTCCTGAAATATGCTAGTGGGTGGGAAGAGGTTTTCCCTAGGACTTATGATGGAGAATTCTCTGTCTAGTCTGACCTTGGCTGAGAGATGTTAAAAGACTCTTTCTTGCTGATTTAGGCTCCTGCTGTCTCAGTTTTCAGCAGGTGTTGTGGGCTAAGCATGGCTATTCCACAATTTATATAATTACTTATCTCAGAGTCTTATGACCACAGGAATATAAAATAATGATTGGAAAAAAGGAACAAGCCCCAATTTCTTATTCCAGTCATGTATTTCTTCTACCATCAGATACAATGTTTTCTTCCTACACCGTGGTGGCAGGTGATTCCTTCTGTATTGCTTATGAACAACTCCAAATGAGTATCATTACAGGGATGGAAATCCTTTCTTTCCTAACCTCTAGCCAAATCACACAAACCCTTTCTTCAGTTTAGTTTGGGATGCCAGGGTTTTTTTACATTAACTGTGTGGTCTTTCAGACACACAAAAGACCCTGGATACCCTCTTCTCTGAGGTGTTCCTCTGCTCACTAATTATGCATCTGTGTTTATTACACTGACTCCTGTAGCAGTCTGGTCTAAACCTGTTTCATATCAGATTGAAAACTCTGGAAGCAAAATAAGAAAATAACAACTCATGGTGTTCAACAAATTCTGAAGGGGGCCATTAATTCTGAAAGTTTCTGGCTAGATCAGATAACATATTCCTGTCCCTTTTAAAGACTGGATATTGTACAAGAAAATCATGAGGTTTATCACCAGTATTGTCAAAATTCCCATTTCAAGGCTTGGTGCTCCAGTCTGGATTTATTCCAGATGCAGACATCCTTACATAAGACCAAGGCACTCTCTCTTTGATTTGTTTGCTTGTTGGATTTTAATCTTTCTTTTCTGCCAGTCTCAATACTTAAATCTCAACTCATGCCCATTGAACTACAGCAAGCTGCTGCCCATCAGTCAGCTAAGTTGCCAGAGGCAGTACCCAGGGCCAGAACACCCCACATATGAATGTGACAATCACCTTTTCCCAGCTCAGTGCTCTCACACAGTGGGGCCTGGAGCACTGCACATGGTGAGATTATGGGGATGGAGTGTTTTGTTTGTGAGCTCAAGGGACAGTGCCACTAACAAGAGTAAGTGTCTATCCCTGGATACTGTAGCGACTTTGATAATTGCAAAACAAGACCGAGGATCTGAACTGAAGTTACAAGAAAGGCAAAGACTGCAGGGAACGAAAGGATTGTTTTCCGTTCGTAGAGAAGGCTCAGTTTTAAGGTACTATACAGGTATAATCCCTAGTTACTTATGGGATTTTCTGTGTGAAAATTTTGCTAAAATGAGGCTAATGCATTTCTGCTGGTGAAGAGAAAGAAGACAAAAAAGTTTATGACCAGCCAGCTAGGGAGGAGGAGCATGGGGCCTTACAGTGGTCAGCATCTCTCAACAGCAGTCTCTGAGTAATGAATGTTTTTTTATTCTGCAGTGCTTCCTTCAGTGCCAAGCCTCCTGCATCTCTTCTCAGGTTAGAGATGTTGCAAAGGGAATAGCAGTCGTTGCTTCTGTGGGAATGTTGACATCATGACAGAATATCTAGCACAATGATGAACTGAGTGTGTATCCCCACCTCTGCTTACAGGCTACCGAGCTGTAGGTAGCCCATGCTGAACATGAGACAAATCACTTCCAAGTATGGCTGTATTACCACAGGAAGGATTGTTGTGAGGCTCATCTCCATAGTGCAAAGACAGTACAAAGTTTTCTTCTGAAGCAGTGGTTCACATCACAAAAAGACAGTTTTTTCTTACCAAGGAGCCAGCCACAAATATCTTTGTGATAGGACCATTGCATCCTCCAGTGATTATGAACAGTGGCAGTCAATGCAGAAGTGGATCCCAAATGGCTTGCCCAAGGTGCCTGCTTGGCTGATTTGGTGGAAATATGTAATCAGATGCTTATGCCAGATCTACTTTACTTTTGTGGGTTTTTTCAGATCTTGCTGTAGTGACACAGACAAAGAAAGGAACTGAGGATCTGAAACTGCATGCGAGAGTGCAGAGGTGATCTTCTGTCTAATCAATGTAAAGTTAGGTGTTTAAATGCAGGCGCTGGCAGCGTTGAATCTCTTCTGCTGCAGATCCAGAATTGCATCTGATTTTTCTTTTCAGATCTTACGTGCTTCCAAACTGTTCCTTTTCCTCTGCAGGTGATAATTTGACAGTCTGTCTGTATTCTCTCGCCCTTAGTTGTGGCTGCCTTGCTTTGTCATTGTATTGGCTGACTACTGCAAATGAGGCACCAGCGTTTTTTACTGGACAGCACTGTGTCTTTAAGCTTCTGAGAGCTAATATTTTCTGCTGGGGATTGTTTGTGCATGAATGGTATTTCTTTCATGCTCTTCGAGCTGTATACTTGGTCATTGAAATTATTTTTCTTTGCTTCTGTTCTCTCTCTGGGAAAACTGCAACAGATTGTCTTGCAAATATGTCTTCATGTTAACATTCCGATTTATGTGCAAGCATACACACAGGCAATAACATAAGCTTCTCCCAAATGCTACTGTGAGTAAAACTTCACTGTCAGCATGTTCACAAGCAACAAACACAGGTCATGAAGATCGGTGAACTGAATTGCTTGCATTTGTCCAAATATTCTCAGAGAGTTTCTCCTAAGTTTTTAAGCCACCATTGGCAACCCACAGCTTTTCACAAGGACTTACATTCAGATTTTGCTTGTCTGTTCCATAATTACAGGGTATACCTGATGTTTTTTAAAGCATGTGGTACCCGGAGAGCCTAGAAGGTGAATATGAAGTTTTCTAAGGTTGTAGTTGAAGGGGTTTTTTTAGCTTGCAAGAAGCAGAAAATCACAGATGAGAGACTGCTATTTCATCTACTTACCTCCCCACCTACCTCAACTTGAATTGGTTACTAGTATATGCTGTGATTCTCATCTTGCCAAGTAGTGAGAAGTGAAGACAGTTGAGACCTGACTGATACTGCCTACCAGTTGTTAGTAGGCCCGTATGCCCACAGGCATTATTTCTGAGTCTAACCAATGGTAATTTATATTTACTGCATGTTTGTCAAACTGGGAAAAAAAAATAAAAATATGTCTGAGAATTTTTTTAATACAGTTTGGGGTTCTGCCAACAGGCAGCAAAGTCATTATTTCTGCTGCAACATGGGATGGACAAAGGGGCAACAGTCTTTCTGTTCCTTACCGTTTTTATGGGCTGTCCTATTTGGCATTACTGATAGAAATGACATAGACAACTTGGAAGGTTTTCCCTCTTTGTCCTCCAGATTTACAATACCCTTTTGCAGGCAGAGCTCCAAGACCTTTGGAAAGGGTGTCAGCATCATTCACTTCACTGCACAGTGAAAGTGCAGAGGCACAACCTTGCACCTCCTCTAGAGGGTATTTTGTTCAGTTATTCAGTGGAACAAAAAGCAGAGGAAACTCAGTTTCTGCCTGATCCCATGAAACAGAAGAAGTGATTAAGTGGCATAGCTGATACAGGAGCACAAGATCCTGTAGATCTGCTGCAGAGGTGCTTGTTAGCTTGTGTGTGGGAATGGATTAGCAGAAGGCTCCAGTTGCTGCGCCTGTACCCTGATATTTACTTTTTGTGTGTGCTGATGGAGTGATTTGTTTCTCTTCTTCCTCAGCAACAGGAGCATTCCCTCATTGCACCTGTTCTTTCAGTAAGAGATGATGAAAGAGAGCACAAGAAATCCCTGCCAGCCATCTTTATTTGAGTGGTGCAAATCTAGATGCTGAGGTGCCAACAGGTACTTCCCTGTCAGCACTCTTGAACAGTGGGGTAGGCAGGTACTTTTTTGTCTCTTCTAACTTGTACATTGTATAGCTTTCCATAAGGTAAAGCATTGTAAAGGTTTTTCTTCCCTGCATTGTGTCAGGAGTCTTAAACAGGCTTGAATCAAGAAAAATGAGTTTGTAATGCTAAGCATAGCCAGAGACTCCTTTCCTATAAACTGAAGAAAATTTGTCATAGGTGCCATACTATCTGGCAAACAAGTGTCCTTTGATGAATGATACTGATTTTCACAAAGATCCTGAAAGTCTGAATCTATGTTGTTCTCTGTTGCAAAGTCATAGAGTTACACTTTGTGTGTTGTGACTTATCATCACTCCAAGCCTTTATAAGATGAAAAATTTCCTTTTAAATGAAGTCTTGCATACAAAATTTGAATATTCTTGCTAGGCCATCTGTAAACAGCAAACTGAAATTTTCCAGAGTAAATAAATGGTAATTAGCTTCTACTACTATTTTAGACATACAGTTTTTCATAGCTTGTAACCACAGTGGATTCAGTTTTCATTTCAATATTAATAACCAATTATTGAAACACCATTGAAATGTCTACTTAATAATTTTAAGCTTCATTAACTTTATCAATGTACTGCTGAAGCAAATTCTGGCTTTAGATATGGCCACTGCAGTGCTGCTGCCAACTGCTATAAGATACAATATTAAAGGCTAGCAGAAATATATTAGGAAAATAGTATGTTGATGGTTAGACTCTCATGGTATTTTTGGGTCCAATTCATAAACTGCCTGAAAAATAAATCTGAGTGTTGGGTATATTTAAGTGCACTCTAATTTGTATATGTTCATGGGTAAATCCATATACTGATATTTACGTAAACAAATCCACTAAAGAATCACGACAATTAGTTAAGTTCACATCTTTCAACAGAGAACAGCCAATACTAAAATGACATTCTAAAATATAAGATTAATTTTCTCCTTCTGACTCTGATGTAATTTCTATGGCAATTTTCCCCTTCAAAGCTGTACAATTGAAGCTCTTTGGTTTATGATGATCATTATATCCAAGGTATATAGGATACGTTTTTAATACTTTTTGTCAAGAGAGAGGGGTCTGTTTCTTTGGTTTTTTCCCTACATTTTATCCTCCTCTTTCCTCTCAAAAGTTTTAAAAGAAGCCATTGCAGCAGTGTAGTGATCAAAAATTTTCTTTCAATTTGTCGTAATGAGAAATTAAATGATTTAGAAATTATTTTCCATGGTATGCTTTACACCTCCACTCCTCAGCAACGTGAGTTAATGAGGAGTGGTACAAGCTAAGAAGTTTATCAGTTCAGGTCTTGGTCCTAAAGGTATCAGCTTGGGGTTGTAACAATATAATGTTTTTATTGTCAGAAGTTAAAATTTTTGACAAAAAAAACCAAGAAGAATTTCAACATCAGTTTTCTTTAATTTACTTTTTTTCTAATAAAGAGAGAAAATTTACAAGAAATCTAGTACTCTCTATGTCTCCAGGACTTTACCTGCACATACAGTGGATGTTAACACTGCAGTTACCTAGTATGACATAGAACCAGTGCTGTAAAGCTTTATTTACCATGCTTGATGCACTGGTTTTGACAACTTTATTTCCCCAATGATGCCTTCATGCATGAAGACGTGAGAACAGGGATACAATATGCTTGATTTGCTGTTGGTTTCTGGAAGGATCTGGTAGAGATTTATAACCATGTAACTCCTTTTCAAAAGGTTAACATACTTGAATGCCTTTGAAACTCCGTCATGAAGTGATAGACATTTGCACGACTTATAGTGAGAACTGGTCTTTCAGGTCACGTAAGTGCTTCTGAAATTTTTAGCTTGTGTCATTCATAAAAATATTTTTAAAAAAAGTTTTTAACACACACCCCACCCTATCCCCCCGCCAAGACTGAGTTAAAAGTCTAGACAGGGTAACTAGTTCAGAGACTTGTTTCTGGTAGAAGGCTGGGTGAGCTCCACTAATATTAAGATTTTTGGCTTTGGCCTTGAATTTGGCTGAATTTTCTTGGCATATCAAAACTATTTTTCTGCAGTGATATTGACACTTTGATGCAAAAAGTATATTGTGAATGGCAATTGATATTGTGATGTTATAGGTATGCAGTACATAGAGATGTTTTTCTTCTGTTATATGTGCCAAGGAAAGGCTGCTAATAGTAATCCAGTGGAGAAAATTATCTGGTAGTAAAGTGCATAACAATATTGTTTTTCTTGATTTAAGCCTAAAGGGCTATGCACTTAACATTTACAATGAAGGATATATTTTTTTACTGTCTCTTCTGTTTGGTAAGACAGTGGTGTAATTGTTATATAAGGCATAATTCTTGTGAAATTAACAGAATGAGTTTATAGAAGTAATTTCCCCTAGAACTGTAGAAACAGCAGAGAAGAATGGACATTACATTAGGTCCATATGCTTTTCATGGTGTTACAAAAAGTAGATCTTTAGATCTTTCCATCATGTGGAATGGAAAGAAGCATCCACCAACCCGTGAAAAAGGATAAAGGTTCAGTTACTACAGTGCTCGATGTGCTGTTACAAGGCTGTACTTAGGAACATCCTAGGAACACTAATGTATAACCATTTTATTATGGCAACTAATGCAAATGTTGAATAGGAAACAAGTAAAGGTGGTTTTCTCAGTAGAGACATGTCTCTACTGGAGACACAAGAGTTTCTGTGCCATATATATTTTTAGGAAACATGGAAAAGGGATAGTCAGTCTAGATAACAAACTGGCAGTGAAGATGTGCAAAAATATCTCTCAGTATTAACTGTAGAATGAATAATGATGATGTCTAATGATACTGATGGTTCTATGAAAAGTGTCGAGTTGTGATTTCAATAGCAGACAGAAGGGCAAACTGAATGTGAGGAACTACTAAAATAATAAAAAAGAAAACAATAATTATGCTGTTTTCTAAACCTGTGGTGCACTCACGCCTTGCGTTCTATGAACTAGGGCTGCAAAAAATGTACAGAGAACATGACCAAAGGTATGGTATTACTTCTGTATAGGAAAGGACCACCTAGACTACTAGTGAGGAATGATAGACATCTGTACTTATAAGTAGCAAAGGCAAGATGAATATGGGTTCATGTGAAATTTTTTCTTAAAACAAACAAAACCCCAAAAGCATTAAGAGAATATTTAGTTAATTGGGTTCAAAACATAAATGACAGGAAGATTGTTTTTCATCAAATGTATGACTAAACTGTGGAATACATTATTGTGAAAAACTGTGGATGCCAGATCTTGGGATGGCTTCAAAAACTAATGGGACTAATTCATGCATGAGAGATACTCTTTATGGGCAATTAAATGCAGAGATACTACCTTCATCAGAGAAGCTCTACAGCTGAGCTGTAGATGGCCAGAAGGTGTGAGAGCATGGTGAGGCAGCAGCACTACTCTTACCTTCCTTCCTAACCATCCACTTTGACCTTCTTTCCTAACAACCATCCACTTTGAGCCACTGCCAGAAGCAAGATGATGGTGTAAGTTATTTCCCAGTCTGATGCTGTCAGGTCAGTCTTAACATGTGCTGCTCTGACACTCAGAGACCTGAGTTTCAGTTCAGCGCAGCAATATGGACATCATGCCGTGGAGCAGAGAGATAAGAGATCCTGTCCTGTAGAAATGATTTGTTATTGTGGTAGGTTTTACAGCTGAGCAACTAAAATGATGAAGTAGAAGGAGGGAACATTTTGGATGATGAGGTCAGATTAATGACTCCAGAATGTTGCAGTTAAAAGCATAAAGGAACTTGCTAATGGTCTGTGGACTGCAGTCTCTGCTGCTGGAGGTACCCTAATTCAGAAATTAAGGGAACAGTGGTGATGTGCTTGAGCTGGAGATGAAGTCCCACATATACAATGAAGACTGGTACAGAGACAGCAATTTTAGTTTGGTTAAGGAGAATCAGCAGAAATAGTAAGATCTGATGGGAAAAAATAACATACCATCAATGAAATTAAAAGACCATTGATAATGCACAGGAGAATTGAAACAAGACTTCAGAGGCAGCTTGTAATTCTGGTATTTATTAACTTTTACCTTTTGCTTTTCATGAACTTAATGTACTTTTAAGGTGGAGTTTTGTGTCCTGGTAATGAACATTAATTTCAGTGAATATAGTTCCTCTCTGATAAGATTTCAAGTTTTAGGTGAATAAGCAGAATTTGGTAATTAGATTTTTTCAGTTAAAAAAAGAAGAACTCCATGAAGAGAAAGGAAAGTAGGACAGAAATGTGTTGAAAAATATGGACATGAAGCTCTGGAAAAAATTAGTGTTAAAATTTTCTGATATGGCTGGTATTGTTTGTCTGAAAATATGTATATACTTTCATATTTACCAAGTGTTCAAGTGTCATCAATGAGGGCAGCAGGGGAAGTTGTGATGGACATGAAAAAGGCCTTTTTCCCCTTTTTTTTTTTTTTTTTTTTTTTTTTTTTTTTTTAACTGATACAATTTGCTATCATCTTGCCAGTTCTCTGGGCTTGAAGGTAGAGTGGGTGGGAATGAGTATTAACTGCAGGGATGCTGGCAGGGCCCAACTTTGGCAAATGGACTGCCGGAAAGCACCTGTAGAAGTAATTTGTTTGTTTATTTTTTACATACTTGTAGCTACTTTATAATATTTCCTTTGCATCAGGATAGAATTGCTAAAATATACTGGTTTGAGGAATTTTTCTCCTTTATCAAAGAACAAGGTATTTTTCCTTGTGATGACTTTTTCTGACATTGAATAACTGCCAGGCAGGTGGCTTGGGCATAATAGCATTTGCCTGGCAAAAGATGGAAGCCAGGCTATGATTCTGTTGCCAGATTCTGCCTGGTTAATTGACCCAGTATCAAAATATTTGCTTACTTTCTTGGATAAAGAAAAGGAAAAAAAATAAAAAGAAGTCAGGATAGAGGAATAAACCAGGTTTAGCCCATCAATTTTTTTCACTTTGTAAGCAGTTTGCATAAGGAAATAAATTTAAATCCTGAATGATTTTTCTTTACCAGACAGCCCATATCAAGATCATATATTGATTACAGCTTGCCTTTTTATGCTCTGATGCTTTTATTGACTTTTCTGTTCATTGCCCTCTGTTGCAGTACCAAAGTGATTGGATCAGTATATTTTCCCTTTGGGATTACATGAGAAATCTCAGATGCCTTACAGGTGCGTGTATTAGGTCTCCAAATATTCAGTGTTCATCTAAAAGGAACAAGGAATACATAATTTTTAAAGGCAAAGATGAAAGACACCCTGATGAAAATTCTTTTTTGTTCCTGTTGAAATATATGCAGATGTGCAAAGAAAAGTAGGAAGATCAATTTAAAGCAGAATAGAATTTCCTCAGAATAGAAATACGACGTGACATCTGAATATCCATGGATTTTCTGCTAGTCTGTGCAAGTATGATGAGGTGTGTTAATGTTACCTTTTTCTTCCCCTTTGTTTCCTTAATTTGGTAGAGAAATATCACTGGGTCAATTTTCTTTTATATTTGGGCTCTTGCACACAAGAACAGAGGAGAGGGTGGCACTTTCATGTCTCCACATACTCCCAGGGAGGGGGTGCTTTCTCCAAGGACAGCAGGTATGAACTTCTGACCACTTGAAATTGGGTGCTTAGGAGAAGATGCATTTAATCAGGGCTTTAGCTTTCCTCTGTTACCTTTTCCCATCAAAGAAGTGCTGGTCTTGTAGGTAATCAAAGTTATAGAAATTTCACAGCCCTTGTTTTATTTGTAGCTGGGGGAGTGTTAATGCAATGTCATGTTTTGAAATGAAAGAGGAGGGAGGAGGTATGAGGGGTGCAGGTTTGGTGAACATAGGCTGGAGCCTTTGGGTTGCTGCTGAGGATGTGACATTTCTAGGTTAAAAACCACTCTGTTTTTCTTCAGAGTAAGCTAATACTTGCCTCCTTTAGTCTTATGTAAGCCAGTTATAAATCTTCTCCCATTTTAGTATGTCAGCATTTCTCAGTTCTCAATATTTTTGCTTCACACAGTTTCTGTGATGTAGTTAAGCACGAGTCTATACAGAGTAGAAGAATCTAGTGAATTGCTGAAGCAATTGCTTCCTGTGTGTGGGAAGGTAAAAAGTAAATTAGATAACAGTATAACAGTAAGAACAGTCTTTTCCTCGTTCAGTTGTCTCTTAATCAACCTCTTGCCTTTTTTTCCCTGATTTTTAATCAGGGCCAAAGAAGAATGTAAGTAATGGATACTTGAGTTTTGCAGAAATAACAAAATGTCCCTTAATGTGCCACTTAATGCTATGGTTTGGTTCACAAGGTGGTCAGAGGTTGGGCTCAATGATTTTGGAGGTCTTTTCCAACCTTAATGACTCTGTGATCCTATTCTATGACTCCTGACATAACCAAAATATGATTGGAGATCCTGTTCGGCTACCTGAGTGTTAAGACAACAGATTTTGCATTCCTGGAGTTTTTAGAGAAAACTATTCAGCCTGCTTCTCTTAGCAGTTTTAAACAGCATCTTTGTGGTGTCCTACATGCCACATGGTAGGGAAAAAAATAACAGTAGCTGAAAGCTTAAGAAAAGTCCAGTTGAAATATTGCCTCAAGTCCCATTTAAAGCTGCTATGGCAGAACAGCCTGTGCTGCTTCCCAGTACTGAGAGTGCAGCAATAGGGCAGCTGCACATTGCTGGAATAAGCACTGGAGCTTTCCATTGCTCCAGTGAATTTTTTCCATTGGGGTACAGGGTGATCTGCCACACTAATGTGAGACAGTAATTGCCCCTCGCTCTCTGCTTCTGTGGGAACAGAAAATGAGCACGAGCTGAATGAGCAGTGTGAAACGCCATTATTCTCTCCCTTTCAGAGTGCCCTGAGCAGCAAGGATTGGAGCTTTGTCTTGGAGCAATTTAGCACTGCACCCTGCAAAACGTCCAAGTGTGCATTTAACTATAAGCAAGAAATAATCCCACTGGAGTCACTTAAGGGTCCTGTGCTCAAATGCTTTACTTGAGTGGGACCTGAGCATGCAACTGGCTGGTTGGAATGTCCTGTGTGGGCCTTACACTCAGGACTAACAACTTATGTGGTGCATAAACTCTGAACAGCTCAAAGGATATGCTAATTCTTGCAGCATTCCATAATTTTTGGTATTTTAATCAAATTGCTAGTAGTTGAGTAACTAATGCAAAACTCACTGATGCAGGGATACCATGAAGCTATTTGAATTTTTTTCTCCTATCTGTTTATTTCCATATCAAATATATTAATGGTTGTGGCCACTGCACAATGGGTTCCCTTCACTGCTGTGTGAGCTCTCATATGACCCTCTGGAACAGATTTTCCTGATGGTGAAAGACAAAAAACCAGAGTACCTACTAATCACTTGATAGGCAGCACAGCAGATTCAGGCAGTGGTGACAGCAGCGATCACTCCAAGAATTTTAAAGGCTGGAACTGGCAGCCTATTAATTTAATCAGGTTGCAGTCAGGTGCTGCACCTGCCCTCTGGTATAAGAGCAACCTGTTCCTGTCTGCCACTCAAACTGACAAGCTGTTCCCCTAGTAATTAATTCATTATAAAGTAATGAGTTTGTTGAGTTAAAGAGGTAGATGGTACTCTAAAGATGGAGGAGGAAACTGCTAACAACAGTAACAAAAAAAGATTACTTGGGCTCTAGGAAAGTAGAGTGGGGATATATTTCTTGCCTCTATTTTCACATCTGGATAAAGAAAAAGATAGATTGTTCCACAATAATTAAAAACTGGGTGTAGATGAGCTTTATTGACTGCTCTTTTGAAACAGATTTCAGTGTTTATCCTACTAATGCAATTAAAATGAATATGAATTAGAATAGTGATTTTTTTATTTTAAATGTGAGATGTTTCCATAAGATTTTAAATTTTGTAGTTTTTTTATTGGAAAGGTTTATTTGTCAAGTATTCCTGGGAAAACTTATTTTTAACTTAGAATTTTTAGATGTAATATCATGGATTTTTAGTATTTCCTGTTTTCTTAGTATTATTCTTTACTTTTGCTTCTCTCTTCTACTTTTCCTCCTTTTCAGGAAATGAAATTTTAAAAAAAAGGGATCTAAAATTGGATAAATAGCTTCAGAAAAGCAGCAAATCCTTTTAAAACACAGTTCCAAACACAAATGTTTCAACCAGCTCTAGCTACAGGTTTGACTAAATGCACTCTGCAGGCCTTATTGGAAAGACAAGCTTTAGCAAAGAACAGGGTATCTTAAAAATGAAAAAAATTCAGAAGAGCTGTGCAGGCACTAAGAGCTCCTGTGTGGGAGCTGTGTTAGGCTTAGCAAAGGGGAAAAGGGATGTATGCAATGCCTCTCCTTCAAGGGAGGAAGGAGAAGAGAGGAATTGTACAGACTTGCTTGATGCAGTTAGGAGCTGTAAAAAACATCTGTCCGAAATCCCAGCTCTTGTAAACTGAGATTACAGTTGAAGGTGCTCATATTCACTCCAGCTGAGAATCTGTCCCAAGGAGGAATAACTTCAGCATGGTCTTTCTTAGGAAGGTACTGGAAATATCTGACTTTGAGAGTGCAATAATCCGTATGTGAACGGTAGCATTTTCAAAGTTTGTCACAGGACAAGGTGAAACACTCATTTGAAGATAACTGGAATGGCTAAGCTCCTGTCCCCCAGTTTTTAGGGCTTGACCCATTGGAGAACTTTTTAGGAAACCCCTGGTGTTTTGCTGACCCATAATATGCTTCTTGTGTTTACTTCCAGAGCAGTTTCTGGCCCTGCTCCTCCCCTTTCTATCCCTGTTCCATTTAATTAGCCTGAGTACAGTTCACAGCTCCAGCCGTATTGATTCTTAGAGCAGATTTCAGCGGAACCTAAAAAAGGAAGCATAGACTGCTCCCCTCTTTCTTCTTTGACTGATGTTTTCTTTTACCCCAGATGACAAAGTGATAGATGTACTTAGTTAACTTCCTGCAAAATCATTAATGCCACCCTTGCCGGTTGGCTTCCCAGGTATTGGTTAAACAGCTGTCATGTGTTTGTTACCTGAGACACTGCAGTGCTGTATAATCAGACCATTCATTTTCTTCCAAGGCTGCTCCTACAGAACTGGTTTCAAATGCACAGATAAGGGGGATAAAAACTAGCAATCTTTCAAGCAATCAGATTTTTCCTGGTTTTGTCTCAGATTAAAGCTGCAAACTGATGAAAGTTCACTTGGCAAAGCTGAAGTGAGTGTTCCAATGAGATTCTCCTGATGTGTATCCCTCTCTCACCCACCATGTGATCAGAGCCTACAGCAAAACAGTTCACAACTACCTCCCAATTACCTTGACCCTTTGAAGGTCATTTAAAGGAGCCTTTAAATGCATATTTTAGGAAATAGAGACCTGTTTTTCTATTTGAGTGGTACAGGGCTGGAACTTTTGTGCAGTATAGATAAGAACCTTATTTCTTATTGTACTACAAACTTCTTGCCTACAGTGTTGTAAAGGAATTTATAAAATCAGGCAAATTCTTGTGGGTGAAGAATAGAGATTCAACACTTAGACACTGGCATTTGAAAACTCAGGCTATACTTTACACTGTATCTTGCACAGTCATTTTGCTTTTGGTTTTTTTGATGTATCTTGTTTGCCTCTCCAAATGTTCTGTGCCATTGTCTTTTGCCTTCTGCCTTTCAGTGTATTTCTGCTGCAGCACCTGGGTGTTCAGCCCCTGGCAGCTCCTGAATGTCATTGCTTTGAAGGAACTGAATCCCCTTCATTTTATTTCACCTGCTCTCTCACAGAGGGTGACAGATGACAAACACAGAGAGGGGAAAGAGCAGCATGAACATTAGTATGAATATGAATGCCCCATGGCTTGCTGAGAATAACATTGCCTTTGCTTTGTTAAAAATGTTATTTGTAAATGCAAAATGCAGAGGTCCCTCACATAAAAATGCAATAAATTGATGTACTGACTAGTGAACCAACTTTTCTCACTGTGATCCTTGCTTTTTTCCTTTCATTCTCTAACCAGTGTTCAAATGCAGCCATTTATACCACATCTATAGCATGATATACATGAAGGAAGTAAAGGATGTCTAAGACCTGTGTGATGCTGTAAGTGTAACCATGATGGTTCCCCACTTTACACCATTCTTTTCATTTGTACTCAGGCTGTTATACCAACATTGCTTCTGTAATGTCATAGTCCGTTCAGGTTTCTCAGTGGAGTGTCTCTTGTCAGCACTTGTTAGTGTCATTCAAATCAATTTTTACTGCTGGTCCCTGTCTTGTCTTCCCACCTGTTTAAGTGGATGCTCATTGTCAAGTCACAGATATCACCCTGCTTGCTATTACCTGGTGGCTCTGCTGAGCTCTGATATGCACTGTCCCCTTCTAATGTGTGCAAGAAGACCAGCTTTTCACTGTGAGCCCCTGGCCACCATTTCAAGTATGTGCCACAGTCTTTGCCCCCTTTTCTTGACAGCATCTCCACACACTCAGCTTTCTAACAGGGTTGAATTTCTGGTTTGAGACTTTGATAAAGATCCTTTTTAAAACCTTTTTGTTTATTCAAAAATGAAATAAGATCGTATTGAGTCAGTGCTGTGTATTTTGCAAGGCTATTCCATCTACAGATTCTGCTGAAGGTGTTGTTGGCAATCTTAATAAAAATTCTGAATGATCTGGGCTACTCAGCTACAGGACCTGGGGGATGAGAGCAGATGCCTACCTTGGAGAGCACCTCAGGTCTTTGAACCAGAAGAAGCAGCAGCTGCATTTGCTGGGAGCTTTCCAATATGTTGCCTGTGCTACTTTTATGATAGATGGAATGGATTTATTTATCCATAGTGAGTTAGTGATCTCATTTTTTATTAACAGAAATGAAAAAGGAATTTATTGTTTTCTGTAGCAAAATCTACGGTTGCATCAATCGTGCCACACTTCAAGCAAATTTTTTTGCATTCCAGTTACTGACAAAGAGCTGAGAGCTATTGTATGAGTAGCCTGTGAATTGTTCCTTTAGTTTTCTTCAGCCTATTCTAAAGTTTAGTTGGAAGATATGTGAGAATTTTTCACTAAATTTTGTTCTCTTTTTGTTTAAAAAAATCAAAACTTGGAAAAAACTCAAAATATGCAAGATTAAGTCACTTCTCATCTTACTGTACAGTTTGGTCCCATTGGAAAAATTAAAATGAATATGTTAGTGCAGAATATGTGGTTATACCCAAGAAAGGAGCATGCTGCTCCAAACCTTAGAGCCAAACAGTAAGCAAAGTCAGAACCAAAAAATTTTTGTTATGGTTTGAGTTTGTCTCCACAGATTGTAAATTGCAGTGTCAGGATATGTCCTGGGTGTTTTCTCCCCACAGTGAGTTGTTCTGTACAGGGATTAGATACATGTGGTGTTCTGATATGAGAACTGGAATCCCCAGTATCTTCCCATTATGGAGATTATAGGAGTCCTGTAAGTGTATTTTACTTGCCTATGAGCATCATTGCTCTTGAAAAGATATATTTCAGTGAACAGCACTACAGCTTGAAACATTTTAGCTGATTTTATCTGACGCACTTGTGGTAATTATTGCTTGGCATTTTTATCTTATTATCTGGCTATTTATTGTTTCATATGGAAGACGGTTTTGTGACCAGGGCTGATGCTGAAACAGAGCTACAAAAAAGCACAAAGAATTTTGCTTTAAAAGTAATCTTATTTCCTAGCCATATTTATGTAGGACCCTTCAGGAACTTAGTGCAATATTTTTCCCTGTAGTCAGATTTTCAGTGAGCTATGTGCATGATACAATTTCTTTTGGACACAGAAGCATATATTTCTCATTTAAAAAAAAAAAAAATTAGTGTTTGATACTATCTAGAGGCTGAAATCAGAATTGGACTTTTGTGTGCTACAATATATTATGACATGATGGATTCTGCTTCAAAGAATTAACAGTACTGAGGGGAAGATGGGAATCTCAGTTAATCTCAGCTGTAGGGAGAAGTGCTATTTTAAAAGGTTTCTGCACCATTTCAGCTTTTAACGTCCCAGTATTACCTGTCTTATCAGTGATAAATGGTTAGTACTTCATACTTTTGCAACAGGACTTACAGACCTTGCCTTACTCATTTGTATTTTCAGAATGATGGATTATGATAGGAGTCCTTCAATGTTTGGTGCTAGAAGAAACACTAAATCCAACCTTTTTAACAGAGAGATATGTGCTGAAGCTAAGTACAAAAGAGCCAACTAAACTATTGGTAGAAAACCTATTCAGTGTTTAATACTTTGCAGTTATGCTTCTCATGCAGAAAAAATCTCACTGACCTCAGGGAGAAAGATTTATTTGCGGGAATAAGGTTATTGTGTTGGTGTAAAAGAAGATTTACCTTCTAAAAATACAGAGTTCATAAATGTGCCTCTCTAAAACAGCAACATTCTGGGCATTCTTTGTGAAGAGTAGGCATAAACCAAAATTGCTGACATTGATTTAAAATATAAACTTTTCCTGAATGGTTTGTAAACTAAAAAAAAAAAGCCCGCAAGATAAATAAAGCGTATTTTAAATCATTAGATTACACTGTGGAAAGTATTTATAATGAACTTCTGAGGTGTTGCCAGCTTTATGCTAATTGGACAATGTTACTTCTCCATTAAATAGACAGATGGATGAAGCAATTCATAAACCACCCATTCTTATTGGCAACAGTTGGTGTATCAATCGATATCTGCCCACTTGAGAATAGAATTTTAAACATTAATGCACCATTCAGACGTGTGAACCCCTGTATCACAGTCCTGTTGGCAAAAGGGTTGTGCTATAAAGATTGCACTTTCTAGAATTAAATCTGCAAATATTCTATTCAAGGTGTCATTTTGCTTGTCTTTAAATCAGTGCAATGAAGGAAAAGAATAGAACTGAGCTACCAATGACGGCGCTGGCAAAATTTAGGTGTTAAACTGCTGCCAGGCAAAGTATTAACTGCATGGTATGTGTAATCCTGCTCCCCAGTGACTAGAGACAGTATTCACGCAATTCCTGTTCTGGTAAGTAGCCAGTGTTAAAAAATGTTGTGTATCAAACCTTGATCAGCAGTTCTCAAAGTTAACTTTAGTTCCTAGTGCTATTCGTAGTAAGTCAGACATCTCGTAATGAAAAATTCCATGAAGGTGAGAAGAAGAATTTACAATTCCTTGTAAATACTTTGTCAAGGAAAATTGTCAAAGAGACATCAGATACTACAAAACATGCACCTGCTTCTGAAAAAGTAAGTGTAAAAGAAAACCAGAATGGCATATACACATTATATTCTATATTAGCAAAAAGATACTAAGGTGAATCAGAGCTATATAGGATGAAATAGTCATTTGTTCACTGCCAGTAAGATCTGCAACCTTTAGTAAACATTGGACTTAAAGGAGATAACAAATGCCATATTCTAAAAATATTCAAGAAATCAATATTGACACAATGATCTAACCATATATTATCTCTTCCATGGGTGTATTCTTTTAACATTGTTTCAGTTTCCAGTATTACAGGCAATAGCAAGAAAAATGTCAGGCATAAGCTCTCTTTGGGTGAGAAACACCTGCAGAGAGGGCTAAATTGAGCAATATGCATTCAGTGAACTCTCAAATTAAAGCCTAAGTGAAACCTAGACAAACCTACTGAAGACTGAATATTCTCTAGGGAATAGAGTTACATCACCACAGAATTATTTATATACAGATTGGATGATAATATTTTAATAACAGACATTGTACTATGTATTGTTGCTGTGAGTCAGAATTCAATTATTTAAAACAAATTCTGTAAGATTTTGTTTCTTTTTTGAAGGTTAACGTGGTTCTAGGAGATCAGACACTTCTTGGATTTTGCATTGGATGATTGGTTTACAGGAATGTTTGCTTAATTCTGTTTATCAGAGGTTAAGTTCAGACATTAGGGAAACAAGTTTGTTTTATTTCACAAGACAGTCGAGTGATTTAGTCAGACCTAAGTATAAAGGAACTTTGAAAACCATGCAGTGAGGTCTCTCCTATTCCTCACTCTGTGCATCTGCTCCATATAGAAAGCAATGATCTTCTACATAAGAAGTTAATGGCCATTAAAAAAGGCCTCTCAGAAAGGTCATATTTTTATATAACTGAGATGAACCAGGGTCAAAATCAGTGGTAATCAGCACTGGTAAAAGAGGTATATCACTATGAGAAATAAGCTCAAATCATGTAGTGAACTGCACTGAAAAAAAGCCAGCTCTTGGAACCAGAATGAATCACCTACTTGTGAGAGTTTCTTTTAATATCTTGATCATAAAAAACTGAAGATAATTCTCTGGAGGATGGAGAGGTTACACCTGAATGCTTTAGCAGTTCTTTTTAGAAGTGCATAAGATGTTGGGATTCAGAATTACCTGTTTTTTACTATGAAGTAGGGCAAATACTCAGGAAAATATTCTGAGAAAATAAATTAACTGCTTTGTTTTCTATGTAGATTCAGATTTCTTTTGATCAGTTGTAGAATTATGCTTATCATATTTGAGTGTGGATTCAGGTAGGCTTGGGCAAGTAAATCCATGCTGAGATTTAGAAGGGTTTGTGGATTAGTAAATGTGGATAAGTAAATGCCATGAGTGGCATACTTAGATCTGGCATAGAGTGTTACTCTGCTAACTCGAGGGCCTTAACTTCCAGAAGCCTTAGCAAATATTTTTATTTACACTCCTCCCCCATGAGAAACTCCATTTCATGGGGGCATTTCTCGTAGGATGTAGGAGATAAGCTCGTAGTTCAGGATTTTCAACTCCTCTCATGCTTCAGATTAAAGAATGTTCTGAAGCATTTCCACATTTCTTTTTTATGCAGTTCTGAAACATTCTTTAGGCTGCGCTAACATGGAGGACATGAGTTTACACACTCCCAGAAAAAGCAGAGAATTAACATTTCTTAAAATAGGCAAGTATTCTGACCTTTTGATTATTGGGTGAAAAAAGAATATAATTTTTTGAAGCAGAAGTTGAACAGTTTGTTGCCAATTCTAACAGGGTTGCAAGACAGGGCAAGCAGAGAAAAAGTAAGGTGTAAGACTTGACAGGAGCAAAATTAGGTGCTGACACATCTCCAGGGAAAGATGAGAAATTTTGCAAATGCCTGCATCACTTGATTGTTTACACAGATGCTCACAGAAATCTTAAAGCACGAACTCTTCCTCCAGTGAATCGTTATATCTCTAGAATTGATAATATTTTGTGCTTGTGGGGTTGACAGTATTTCCTTTTTGGCAGGCTTTAATAACTGCCTCTTCTATACCCCTAGGAAACATCAGGGGTTTTTTATTACAGCCTAGGAAATGCTGAGGCCTGAGGCTGGTAGTCTTAAACATTTGTATTTATTAACATTTATCTAGCCACAATATTAATGTTAAAGTACAAAGGAACTAAGAAGTTACAGGAAAAGGAAAGCACTGGAATTCTTAAGATCAATTTACTCAATCAGGCAGAATACGTCCCTGGACAAAGGGACACTGATTTCTGACCAGCAATTTAATCCCAATTTTAAAGGATGCATTAGGAATTAATGGATACGTAGCCTATGGATAAAAGAAGGAATTTGTCCCTGGGTAGCAGTTATGTTTGCTGCACCAAATATTGCCATTTGTGAAATCCAGTCCTTGCAATTCAAGTGCAAATATGAATATTTGGTTTTAAATATTTTTCAGTATTACCTAGTAACAGAAGACACAAGGCTCTCTGTTATGATCCAATTATTTTAACTGTTAGAGAGATGCCTCTGCCCAAACTAAAGTGCAAATGAGACCATATGCCAAAGTCAGTATTACGGATTTTATTCAACAGGAAATGTGAGGTAGAGAGAGATATAAATAAAAAAGGAGGGAGGGGAGAGAGAGAGAGAGTCAGAGAGATAGATTAATTAGGAAGCTAGTCACTGGCAGGAGTAACTATTACTCTCTTAAAATGAGGGCATAGTTACTAACTGGGCTTAGCTGCAGAAGCTGCGCCTCCTCGTGGCCCCACCAGATACCCTTTGTGGTAACAGAGTTGGCTTCCACTGCAGTGTGAGTGAGGGCGTAGTATCTGCCCTCCTTATTGCTTGGTCTCGCCACCCAGAGGTAGCTTCACCATCCTGCAGAAACAAAATGTTGGTACAGTTATGTTGCTGTGCCCAAAGCCTTGTCCACAGGCTTAAGCTGGACACAGTTAGCAGCTTGGGTGAGGGCCAGCTGCTGACTTCGACCACCCTCATATGGACTGACATTTATTTGTGTTTTCTGTTTAGACCATGGTGCAATTTGTTGGGTTACGGTATATATCAATGGCCACTCAAACTGACCTTTTAGATCTTAGTGTTGGATTGGCCAATGTCGAGTCATCTTTGCCCTCTGATCATGGTAATGGAAGGTTCAACCTGGTGAATTTGGAGTTTGTGAACTCCTTGTTTGGTCATGAGCCAGGGATCAATCTGGGAACTATATGGGAGGGTTTGGCCAAGTTTCCAGAGCCGTATGAGACCTTGCCATCTCGGCCTTCTTTGGGTGATGGAACTGAGTGTGTCCTAGGAGATAATGAAGAGCTGAAAACACCTGAGGCTCTTCTTGGGGCCAGTGAAGGCGTGTCACCAGTTGGAACACCTGTGGTGTCCATCCTGGACAAAAATCCATCTTGTCCATGCTGTGCTACCTGTTTTACCAGGATGCTGGGACTAATTGAACACCTAAAAAGGATGCATGGGCAAAGAAAGATCTTATAAGTCCTCTAAGTGTGGTAGACAAAATCTTAAATACCATAGTATTGTCTGTCATGTCCCACGGTGCAAAGGGACTGTATGTGTGGTTCCCATGGGCGATTGGACTTGTGAGGTATGCCGAAGAGGGTTCTCTACTAAGATTGGCCTGGGCCAACACAAGAGGTTCATGCATCCTCTTGTGAGGAACTTGGAACAGATTGCTGCCTCCCATCCAAAGGAGTCATCTTTAAGAGGAGTCCACAAAAAGGTATGGACTGAGGAGGAAGAGGCTCTTCTGAGTCAGTTGGTAGTGGTGTACGCTGGTAACAGGAATATCAAAAAGTTGATCACAGAGCACATTCCATCTAAGATGGCGAAACAAATTAGTGACAAGAGACCCCTTCTAATGAGAAGTCCTGCTGGTATGGTTCCATCTGAAATTGAAGGTGAGCTCCAAATGGGCGCCAAGGTGCCTACTCAGTCCTTTGCTTTGCCAAGGGAGGGACAATTAAAGCGCCATTATTGGGATGATATTTGGAAAGGGTTATTGGCAGGCAGATTCACCAAGTGCCAGAGGGCTTTGAAAGAATTTTGGATGGACAAGAATTGCAAGGAGTGCTGAATGATTCTTTTGAGGAATGTTTCAGTGGACTGAATAAGCTTTGCCAGATTACAAAAGCAACCAGGGGTTCAAAGTCTCAAAGATCCCATGGTCAGAAAGCATCCAGAACAACAGCCAACTGGATGTAAAAAAGAGCAAGAAAAAGAGGGAAATATCTCTGATAATAGAGACTGTTTGATTTGCATAGGGGGAGATTGGCAAGGATTATTCTGGATAACATGGATGCCCTGCAGTGCAAGATTCCATCAGGCATTGTCTACTCTAATTTTAGAGCAAGATGGAAAACATCAGTTGAGTTTAAGGGCCTTGAATCCTTCCTGCCAGAAGGAAGCAGATAACACTGTGTTTAGGCCCTGATCACTGAAAAAGAAGTTGAAAAGAACCTGAAAGTAGTGAGAAGGACCTCAGCTCCAGGGCCAGATGGATTTATTGTGGGTCATCTTGCTAAATGGGACCCTAAGAATTCCCTGTTGATGGAGTGCTTCAGCTGCTGGCTAGCATCCGGAACTATCTCAGATGCAGAGGAAATGCTGGACGGTCTTGATCCCTAGGTCTTCTGATCTGGACAGACTTCGAGAGATCAATAACTGGAGGCATATCACTATTACTTCTGTAGTGCTTAGGCTGTTCTCCAGGATTTTGATGGCAAGACTGGCCCGCGCATGTCTGATTAACCCCAGGCAAAGGGGGCTTATTCGTGGTGCGGGTTGTTCTGAAAACTTCAAGCTGTTATAGCTGGTGGTAAAAGATGCAAAAATGAATCACCAAGAACTAGGGGTCATGTTTGTAGACATTGCCAAGGCATTTGACACCATTTGCCATCAACATATTACTAAAGGTCTAGAACAGCGGGGGATTGATCCCCACCTGATCCGTCTGGTTGGTGAAATGTATGAAAACATTGTTACAGACATTAGCATCAAAAAGGGGAGGATGGACCCTATTAAGATCCTTACAGGTGTCAAACAGGATGATCCTATGTCACCTGTGTTATTCAACCTTGGCTTGATACCCTCTTGTGCAAGTTGGAACAAGCTGGGAAGTGTTTCCATTGGGGTGGTTTGAAAATTACAGCCATGGCCTTTGCAGACGATTTAGTGTTGTTGAGTGATTCCTGGGAAGGAATGCAAATGGACATCAAAATTCTTGAGACCTTTTGCGAGCATACTGGTCTCAAAATGCAGGGGAAGAAGTGCCAAGGCTTTTACATCGAGCCCACAAAGGACTCATATACCATCAATGATTGTCCGGCCTGGACAATAAATGGCACCCCCCTTAATATGATTGACCCAGCACACTCTGAAAAATATCTTGGCCCGGGGGTTGATCCCTGGACTGGCTTTGCTGATTCTGATCTTTCTGAAAAATAAGAGGAATGGCTCCATCGGATCGGGGATGCACCACTCAAACCTCTTTAGAAGGCTGATATACTAAGAACTTAGACCATCCAGAGACTGGTATATCTGGCCAACCACACTGATGTAAGAGTGGGGCTTCTTGAATCCCTTGCCTTATTAATTTGAACTTCAGTCAAGGGTTGACTTCATCTTCCACTGAATACATGTGATGGCATCCTGTACTCGAGTTGTAAAGATGGTGGATTAGGCATCTTAAAATTGGCGGCGCTCATTCCAAGCATACAAGCGCAGTGCCTGCATAGACTTGCCCAATCTTTGGATGAAGCTTTTGTGATGTGTCTGAAGGGGGAACATCTGGAATTTTTATATGAGAAACTATGGGTTTGAGCGGGTGGTAATAAGGAGTCCGTCTCGCAAATTTGGGAGCCTATTCCAAGGTTGGAAAGTTCTATGGGTGGGGGATGAAAGTGTGTCGAAACAGAAGGCACCAGTCCAAAAAGTCTGCTATCCAAGACCTTGTCATTGGCGGAAGTCTGAGTTTCAGAAACGGAAACAGCTGGTTGCCCAGGGCCATGGTATAGACAACTTTGAAAATGAAAAGATCAGTAATGGATGGATGTTACGCTGTAGAGGCATACCTCACAGGAAGTTGATTACCGCGCTTCAATTGAGAGCCAATGTCTACCCCGCAGGAGAATTCGTGGTGAGGGGTAGGCATGGCGACTGCTTTTGATCCTGCAGGCATTGTGGCGCTGAGTTTGAAACATGCACCCGCATAATTGGAAACTGCCCAATTACTCAGGATGCCAGGATTAAACGTCACACTTCCATCTGTGAGACTCTTAGCTGTGAGGCTAAGAGGAAGAATTGGTTTTCCAGGGATGAGGAAAATGAACTATATAAACCGGATTTAATCTTTATTAAGGAGGACGAGGCATTCGTGGATGATGTGACAGTCAGATATGAGCACAGCAATTTTTCTCTAAAGGATACTGTAGCTGAGAAGGCAAAGAAATATCAATGCCTTCTCAAACAGATCCAAGAACTGACTAATGCAGCCATCATCAAATTCCTAGGCTTTCCTTTAGGAGCATGGGGGAAGTGGTACGAGAGAAACTCTGAGTTGCTCTTGGCCCTTGGTCTCTCTAAAATGAGGCCAGAGAAGACCACTCACGTCTTAGCATCTAGAGCTCCTCTCCTCTGTTGATATTGTGCATATATTTACAAGCCAAGCTCGTTCTGTTGTACCTAATTAAACAAATATAAAATTGGCAGTGAGTTATTGTTTGGACAGAGGGTTGGAGACTGGTGGGAATATTCTTCCTGCTCATACTGTGTCGCCCACCACCCATATTTGGGCCTATCAAATTCCAATCTGGACCAGGTGGACGGGCCACCTTTACTTAACCTGAAAAAGAAACATACACAATTCGTATGTTTAATAGATAGAAAGATAGTCACTGCCCCTGTGGATCCTGCAGCATCCTGTTGGTCCTCCTTCAATCTGGTCTTCTTGGTCCTATGAAGTATAGACTTCCATGGGTCTATATATGTTCAGGTGCTCATGGGCATGTCAAGCACCTCCCTTATGGGGGGAGTTTTACTCTGTCTTTTGCTAAACTGTGGATCTGTTGCAACCCTGGATCATGTGCAGTTCTTAGGCGGAAGGCCTCAGGAATGAGGGGGGCTATGTCTTCCCCCTGCCAGAGCTCATTTTCAGGAGAACTGCTGAGTTGGCTTCCCTTGTGGATTCATTCTTCTCGCCCCAGTCCTGTTTACTTTTTAGACCTGAGATAATTGGACAAGACTACCACCTTTATTTTGTCTCAAGTTCCTGTCAGGTAGCTAACTCCCAGTCCAAATTCCTGGAATACAGGAGGCATATTTTGGGGCTGGTGGTTCAGTGGTTGCAGATGAGCAGTTGCTTCTTCATAGAGTTTTCTACAGTGGGTAAAGTCCTTCATTGATCTTAGCAATATTTGAACCATTAACGTCTCTCACACTTTTCCATTAAATTTAAATGCCATCTTTTATGCAATTATGGCCATTTATAATTCATCTTTTTATGCAATTATAACCATTTATAATTCATAAAATACAAGTTGTAATTAACCAGTTAAACTGCATAATAATTACTTAATACAAGAAATAAAAAAAGAGACAAGTGTAGAAAGAAGCAAATCATTAACTAACTGTGAATGCATTTAAGAAGAAAATTAATTAAAAGCTTTTTTGTTCTGGGAAAAAAGTCATTCTGGACCAGCTTCCCAACAGTACAGCAGTGGCAGCCAGCATACAATTACTTTAAGAGCTTTCCAAGATTATTATTCAAATAACTTGGCTGCACAAAATAGCCAAGGAATAATCTTTTATCTGTTCCTTGTCAAGCCTATAATCTGTGTATTTTGTTTCTTTACAAGTTCTTCACACCAATACATGACTAAAAGGATAATACAGAATTACGTGTGCTAAATAGTGCATTTAGACTAGGCTCTACTAACTAGGTTTCTTTGCAAAATTTGTTAGTGTCATATTGCTTTCAGGAGATTAAATGTCTTCTTTTCTTTTAGAACAATACCTATTTAGTTAGATCTATTTGGCATTTATTGCATTGTATTTTCCATTTTCTAACTACATCTGAAGAGAATAAATCATTTCCCTTTGTTCTCTCATGCACAAAGCTTTCAAAAATAGAAAGAAAAGAGTACCATCAGAAAATGAAATAGAGTTCACCTTCAAAGTATTGCATGTGACTGAAAATAAAATAATTTCATTTCACGGAGTGATGTATTTTCAGTGCTTTTTCTACCTGCACATTTACTGTCATGTCAGAAAAGTAACTTGAAATCTACAGCAAGGAAAGAGAGGGAAGGTATCTGTACTTCCTTCTGGAATATATTATTACCAGATACCTTGAGTCTCTAAATGGTTGGTTTATTGGATGCAATATGGAGATTTTCTTTGACCTTTGTCCTTTTGAGTTTCAAAAAGCCTGAATCAGAAAAGTAAGCCTCTCCAACCACACAAATGCAAATGATATCCGTTTAGAAGAGCCCATTGGCCTTGAAACCCAGCTAGCTCAACAAAAGCTGAGTATTACTACAATAGAGGTACATGTGTTTGAATCACTGAGTAATATATTATTGCACCACATTGGAAACATTTGGGCTGGACAAAAAAGTTATGAGAAATATTCATTCGTTTTTACTTTCAAGTAGTTCAGTGAGATAACGAAGTTTATAGAGGAACTAAGAAGACAATGTTATCCATTCTGCTTGATACCTTTCAAGCTGCAATTAGACAACTGTCAGTCATTCTGATACCAGGCATTAAACCACATATGCCCCAAATCTTATACATTTGAGAATTCACGTGTGAAAAGGTGCACTGTGAAAATCATCTATGTAATTTTGAAAGGCCTATTCAATCTGCAAATCTGTCTAAAAGTGTGATTTGTGCTGAATGAAACATTCACAGTTTCATGTAAAACTCAGAGAAGTTCCTGGGAACTGAATGCATACAGTGATTGCATTTTCTACCCCTAGTGCTTCCCATCCTAAAATAATTTTTAGGTAGGTTGAAAGGAGGTTTCTCTGGTATGCTGACACTTTCTAGGTGCTGAGGTTGGGGAGGGACATGATTACCTTTGTAGCTATGACAAGCATGTGAAATTTACATAACCAACTCTATTTTGCTCATTGCTAGTTCTCTTTTATTCCTTTGATTGCAGCTACAAACCCAGCAATCCATTATTCCACAGCATTCACCTTCCTCTAGCAGAAAATCTTCCTAAGAGCAGGGCTGGTGACACACTAAACATACTGGTGGTTTGAGAGTGGATCTGGACTGCACAGTGCTGTGCAGTCCAGAGGCACCCTACAAAGCTCTGATCACAAGGACCTGGTAGCTGATCTAACATAGCATTTCAGACCTGATGACACTCAGCCTGTGAAGAGAGCTTCCCTAGTATCTAGTCATGATAACTAGATAGGGAAAATTCATAGAGACTGCAGAAGGGATTACATTTTGTCCAAAAACTACATTGAGGAAAATTCATAGAGACTGCAGAAGGGATTACATTTTGTCCAAAAACTACATTGAGGACTCAAGTAAGGCTTAAATGATACAAAGATGTTGAAAAAGATATCTGTGTTGGTCTATAGGAGTTGACTGAAATTTTGAAAGAAATGTGAAAGTCTTTAAAATACCAAAAATAATTATAAGGATGATATTGATGTTATAGAACCCTTACTTCTTCATGTCTTGAGGGTAATGAGACATTTTCATTAAAAAAAAGAAAAAAAAAGTTATTTTCCAAATTATCAGTGATTGTGAGTTGTCCTTCACTGACTTGCAAAATGCAGCTTCAACTCTATAATTGTATGTTATACTATTCAGTGGTTGATCTAATACAATATGTGAATTCAGAAAATCAATGTTAGGAACAAATATCATGCAAGTAATATTCTAAGGAACCCTCTAATAATATTAGCGGAAATAGGAAAGAAAGTCTGTGTATAACAAATACTTGAAAATTTTATTTATGCACAGAAATATATTCACATGCATGCCATAGCTGAAATCTGTTTAAAGATGGTATCTGTTATTATGTGTGTTTCCTGAAAATTTTGTAGCAATATATTTCAGTCAGAAATTTTTCTTGGCACACCTGTTCTTAATAGTGTAAATTCAACATAAAATATAGAAAATATCTACATTTTTGCCAGTCTTTAAAATTAGAGTTTGCTGTGAGTTGTTGTGGTTCATGATCTGGGGAACATAATAATGTAGAGAAGGACTCTTCTATGTCAGCAAGTGCTGAGTTATAACAGTTGTTCAATAAATTTTTCTGATCCCTAGGCTTCCTACAGAGTGCTTGTGGCTGGAACAATTGCTGCTATTTGGTGTTGCTCAGATGCTCCTCCCGGTGTTCATAAATGCAGCGGTGTGTCCACATAAGGCACAACCAGTGAGTGCTGCAATTACAAAACTGGGAGAGAGACTGAGATGCAGTTTTTCCTCTATGCCTAGGTGCCTTACACAGGACAATTCTCATTATTAGCATGCATATGTGTGTTAACAAGGTGTGAGAGATGTCATGTGCAGCCTGACTGCACTTATTTTCTACTAAGGGAGAGTTCACTTTGCTGGATCTTTCCTTTGCCTTTGGCTTGTGTGTGTGTGGCACAGAAAAGAGGTGTAGAGTAGGGGTCAGAGAGTGTCCGTGGGCTGTTTTGCTCTCAGGGGGAGATCCTTGTGCTGAGTGCTGTGGCCTAGGATATGTCCTGCTGCTCTCTGTAAAAGAACATGGTGGTTTTCTATTGCTCTCAGATGCTTAAGCCGGGCACAGCTTCTTGATATGTTAAAGGTTGCACAGACACCTATTCTGGCCCATGGGATCAAGAAGGTTGAGTGAAGACCAGGTCATGTGCTGTGCACATGTGGTATGTAGCTCTTGCTGAGAGAGAGCCTTTTAGGTCTGTCATTTACTTAAGGTATTGAACTTAACAGTTCTAGCCTGGGGTGAGAGGATTATTCCTTGGTCAGTTTAGGCTCTCTTCTTCTACAGTGCAGCTGTAGTTTTAGGTTGTCCTAAAAATGAACAGAGAAATTGGGTGAGAAATATAAGAATATGCAGCAGAAAACTAAATATGGAGTATTCTTCCACCAGTGGAGGAATGACTAGCATAGATGGTGATTGATATGTGGGACTCAGATTGGGCTAATATGATTATGGTATAGTATTGAAAAAAAAAAAAGGAGCAGTGATTGTTCTTTACTTGGCAACAATATACTGGCTTGTGTACTGAACCCTCAATGGAAATATTGATTTTTTTGAAGCCTGTTTTTAAAAGAAATCATTGCTAAATCATGCCTAACAGACCTTATTGTCTCCTATGATAAAAATTCTACCCAGATGATTGACGGGAGAGCAGTAGATATTGTCTACCTCGATGTTACCAAGGCTTTTGACACTGTCTCTCACAATATCCTGATAGGTAAACTCAGGAAGTGTGGACTGGATAGGCGGATGGAGGCCTGGCTGAATGGCAGATCCCAGAGGGTTGTAATTGGTGGCACAGGGTGTAGCTGGAGGCCTGTCACCAGTGGTGTTCCCCAGGTTCAATGCTGGGCACAGAATTGTTTAACTTGTTCATCANGATGTTACCAAGGCTTTTGACACTGTCTCTCACAATATCCTGATAGGTAAACTCAGGAAGTGTGGACTGGATAGGCGGATGGAGGCCTGGCTGAATGGCAGATCCCAGAGGGTTGTAATTGGTGGCACAGGGTGTAGCTGGAGGCCTGTCACCAGTGGTGTTCCCCAGGTTCAATGCTGGGCACAGAATTGTTTAACTTGTTCATCAACGATCTGGATGAAGAAGATGCCTCCTCGGCAGGTTCACTGATGACACAAAGCTGGGAGGAGTGGCCAATGCCCCAGAGGGCTGCGCAGCCCTTCAGAAGGACCTTGACAGGCTGGAGAGATAGACAGAGGAACTGTCTGAAATTCTGCAAAAGGAAATGCATGATCCTGCACCTGGGGAGGACTAACCCTAGGCACCAGCACAGGCTGGGGACCAATCTGCTGGAAAACAGCTCTGTGGAGAGGGACCTGGGGGCCCTGGTGGACAGCAAGGCATCCATGAGCCAGCAATGAGCCCTTGTGGCCAAGAAGGCCAATGCAATTCTGGAGTGCATTAGGAAGAGCATTGCCAGCAGGTCAGGGAGCTGATCCTGCCCCTCTACTCAGCCCTGGTGAGGCACATCTGGAGTGCTGTGTCCAGTTCTGGGCTCCTCATGACAAGAGAGACCTGGAGCTCCTGGAGTGGCTCCAGGGGAGGGTAACAAAGATGACTGAGGCACTGGAGCATCTCTCTTTCAAGGAAAGGCTGAGGGACCTGGGCCTGTTCAGCTTTGAGAAGAGGCACTGAGAGGGGACCTCATCAATGTCTGTGAGTGTCTGAAGGGAGGTGCCAGGAGGATGTTTCCAGGCTCTGCTCAGTGGTGCCAAGCAACAGGACAGGAGGCAATGGGCAGAAAGTGATGCACAGAAAGTTCCACCTGAACATGAGGAAGATCTTTTTTACTGGACAGGTGACCTAGCACTGGAACAGATTGTCCAGAGAGGCTGTGGAGTTTCCCTCATCAGAGATATTCAAGAACCATCTGGACACAATCCCATGCAATGTGCTCTGGAATGACCTTGCTTGAGCAAGGAGGTCAGACCAGATGACCTCATGTGGCCCTGGCCAACCTTATCCACTGTGTGATTCTGGGATTAAAACAGAAGTATGAACAATGAGACTGAAGTGTTAGATATTATAACTGGCATAGAGGAAAGAGTCTAGAGAAACAAATATCTTCAGGCTAGAGAGTGGAAATTTGAGAGATGTCTACAAATTTATAGAGATTTCAGAGTTGTTGCCTATTATTTTCATTCATTGTTAAGAACAGAGGAGGAATTACTTTATTTAAACTAGAGCACAGGCAATTTAATCAGATACCAAGGAAAACTTTAATAGGACAGCAGATGAAGTCCCTTGCATTTCGATCCTTGCAAATATGTCTGGCTAGAGATAACATGAAGCTGTCCTTGTCTGTAAAGTTCTTGTCCTTGTTGAAAAAAGTCTGTGGTTGTGGAAGCTTTGGTGTAATCACTGGGTGGAGACTCTCCTACTCCTTCTTGTCATGCTGCTTTGCCTGATGGTCGACAGCCTTTCTTCCTGCCCAAGTATCTTCATTTGCTTTTATTCCCCATCCAGAAGAACACTGACAGGATAATAATGACCCCCCAAATGCAGAGACTGCAATTTTGAGTGCCTCTTGCATGGGCTACTTAAGGAGTAAAGATAACAGGCTACATAAGGAAGCCCTAAAAAATTATTTATTTCCTGAACATTTCAGGAAAGACACAAGCTATAAATCTGACTTCATATTGTTATGGATAATGATAAGATATTTCAATTGATGACATGCATATATTTAGGTAGTGTAAATCAGTATTGCTTTGTCTGGCTGAGAGTGATCACTGATCTTTTCTCCCTAAAGATACTGCATCTTTTGTTCTTTCAACAAAAATTGTCAGCGAGCAACAATCTACTGATAAGCCTGTGAATGGAAATCATGCTGAATAAGAATGAGAGATGGAGAAATATGATACCCATCCTTTGGTGATTCAAGTTTCTTTTTTGCTGTCATATATTCTCCAGAGTTCTCCCTCCACATTTTTTTTTAATTAACTGAAGCAAAGGGGTCTCTTTTCCTTGGGAGTTTTTAGAGGACAAGAGATCTTCACTTTTTTAGGGGGTTACAAAGTTGGGACAAAAATGTGTTATTAATGCTGTAAAAGGGTCACTCGCTTATGTGCAGGGCTGGTCTTTCAGCTTTGGCTCTGTTTTGTTTTCTTTTCAATAATTGATAAAGACTTCTCACAACTTCAGCCCCTGTAGCTAGCAATTACTCATTTTGTTTTGCTGCCTTTATGGTTTTTTTTGCAAGTTTTAACTCATCTTCTGTAGTCTTCATTGGTTCCTTCCCTTTATTTCCTTTAAATCTTTCAGCTCTTCTTAAAAAGTAATGTATTTCACTACTAATTGACTGCATTTTTCTGTCAGTGAGACTGTAGTCTGTTATGTGTTAATTAGTGTCTTGCAAGATTCTCTGAGCTGCAACCACAGTTAGATATTGTGTCTTTTGTCATAGCCAAATCAGCTTTTCATGTAATTATTTTCATCAAACTTTTAATTTGAAATCCAGTAGCTGTGTGAGGCTCTCTGGGACCATTCCTTGAAGCTAAAAATTCAATTGACTGCATTAGTCACCCTAATATCTTGGGCTGGTCATGAGCCCTACCATATTCAGCACTCTGTATAGAGTGCTAACCCCCTTTCATGAACCTTGCACTTTCATATTTTTAAAAAATCAAATCAGTTTTTCATCCTTCTTGGTCTAGATGAAAGCCTAAAAGTTGTAGTGCCTGTGGAGTCCAATCCCAGAAGACAGAAGAGAACTGAAAACACAATTTTTAAATGTCACAACTCTGAAGTAATTCTTGTGAGCTTTTCGGTCTGCCTAATGATTCTTGGATGTTGGTAATTGCCTCTGATCAGCAGCCTTGATGCTTCACATCCTCAACCTGAGACATGAATCATTCTTTTAGTGTAGGAGTTTAGGAGATAGGGAAAGGTTGATCATTGACAATTTTTGTTGATCTGATGGTGCACAACATCAAGTGAAATTATAAACCCTTGCATTACCATTTTAGGCTTTAGACAGATCTTTCTCTGAACCTATGCTTCCCTGCTGCTGAATACCCCTGGTAAAGAGCATATTGACAAAGAAACTAAGGAATTAGGCATCCTGTAAAATCTACCCACCTTGTGATCTAAATGACTGATGCCTTTAAACTTGTGTCAGATCATACCACAGTAATATGATCTTATTCTCTGCCTGTCTCCAAGTTTAGGCACTTACATGATCAATAGAGTTCACTGAGTGGGAAATTTTCATTATTATCATGAGTTCTAAGAATAAAGGAAGGAAAATTTAAGATTTCATTGCATTGTTAAATAAGAAAAATTATCTCACAGTACTAGAGTATCCTCAGGGTCTTTTTGAGTATTAGAACTAAAATTTTGTGCTTAGGGCGGTTTTGACCTTAGTAAGAAAAAACACTTTTTCTACCTCACTCTAGAAAGACTTCTCTTCAGCACTCCTCATTCAGGCTAAAAAAACCAAAGAACTGCTTGCACCCATTAAAAAGAAAATGAGGGGAAAGTATAATCAGTTTTAAATTCAGGTGATCTATTATTCTGTCTTATTATAAAGAAGTCTCATAGAGATTAAAAAAAGAAGTAAAACTTTTTTTAAGGAAATCTTTTAAATTTCCCCTTTTTATTATAGAACAATAATTCTGGATATTAAACGGATGACATTTTGTTGCATTTAGGAGTCGGCAATAGATTTCTCTCTGATTTCATCCTAATGGTAAGAATTTCTGGATGGGTTAATCAGTTAACTTCTACAACAACTACCTTTTTTCACGCAAATATATGATATTACCTCTAGAAGGAGGTGTTACATCTCAAATGAGCGCCTTTCAGCTTAACTAACATATGTTAAATGAGCCTCTTCATAAAAAGGAAGTCACAGGGAACAGTTTGAAATGCGTTACTTTAGAAAGTTTGCAAGTGTCTAGAACAATTTTGCAGCTTCCTAAGTCTTCAAGGTCATGCGAGAGAGCTTAAGGCTTAACAAAGTTGGAGGGAACAGCTGCAGTTTTTGAAAACAGTAAAGGCAAACTTGAAAGGCAGTTTTATCAAAGCTTGGCTGTTTTCCTATCACAGGCAGTAGACGCCACTAATCTCTTCCTTTTGTTTAAACAGATGCTATTTGCTTGGCAAGTAGCTGAATTTTAAATACCGAAAATTATTATACAGGGGGAAAAATTTTGACTGGAGGTTAGAAACAGAAGGTTAAGTTCAGGAGAAAATCTTATTTTCTGACATCTCCCAAGCTGTGTGAGGAAAGTTTTCCCCCACATTGGGAACTATAAATTTTGGTATTTTTCAATATAAAGAAGGAGGTTTTTTGTTTGGTATTTTTTGTGGGTGTTTTTTTTTTTTTTTTCATTTTAAATTTTTTTTTAGTTTTCAAATATAATTCTGGTGTTCAAGTAGTAATGGTTGAACCACTTGGATAGATTTTGTTTGCATGATTGCATTTGATATTAGTGAAAAACTAGGAGGAATATTTCAGTGGATTGTGAATTCTCCCTCTGTCTCCCTTTGGTGTATCATCACACAGTTCTTTTTCATCAGCTCAGCTGATTTTTACTCTAGCTAAGCCAGGTTAATCAGCATTCATGACATGGGGGCAAGGGGTTTTTGGCCCATTAATTGCCTATAGCAAAGCTCAGCCATTTTTCCTCATGATTTGAGGTTGGATTGGAAATCTCATGAAGGGTGGCTGTCCTTGGGATGGATCTCAGATAGTGTCCACAGCTTTCCTCTAAGCCATCCGAAACATGGGAGCAGAGCAGCATGAAGTCCTGATGTAATGCAAAGCCTCTGGACATTTCTGTTATGAATTAGGCAAGACCATGATGCTTTGTATCTTTGCACATGGAGTGATTAATCAGCTCCCAGTAACTGTTAGATAATGTGTCGATAGCTGCTGTTTTTGAAATCAGCAATGACCTGATTTAAAAGCTGATTCCACTGTGTTTTTTCTCAGAGCACACAAAGGACGTTGATGAATATGGTTTGGAGACATGGGTCTGATCTGATCTGCTCAGCTCGAGAAGGGGTTGGCTTTCAGGGCTGAGGAATAAAGGTTGTTGCTGCAGCAAGTTTTGCCTTTAGCCCTTCAACTTCTCAGATCCAAACACAACAGATGGTACCTCTTGCAATACAATATCTCTTTAGCATCATGCTGAGGCTTTAGTTCGGTAGGGGCTCTCAGCGCTGATTTCTGCAGTGTTCTGGGTTTTTTTTTTTATCCTTTTATTGAGTGGCTCCCATTTCTGTCAAGACTTAACATATTTAGCCAGTTATGGCTGCCAAGATCACTAACAGAAGTGATTCCATAACACTTCCAATTTTAAAGTTGATTTCTTCTTAATACTTTGTTACCAGAAAGTAAAGAAAAAACTCCAATTCCCCCTGTTCTCACCTTCATTCTGTATTCTGCTCTGTCCCATGATACATTCTCTTAACTCCCTGTGTTCCTCTGCTCCTTCTGTAAAGAATTGATTATTGAGAGATGCCTCTGCCTGAATTAAGGTGCAAATGAGACCATATGCTAAAGCCAATAGTACAGATTTTATCTAACAATAAAATGCGAGGTAGAGAGAAAGAAATAGAGAAGAGAGGAGAGGGAGAGAGAGAAAAAGAGAAAGAATGCATAAGGTAGTAACCACCTGTGGCTCCTGGAGTGTCTCACAGGTCCTTCTTTAGCCTGGGCTTCTTGGTGGTGGAGGTCCCCAGATTGTTCCAAAATTTCGTTGTTTATATATTTTAGCAAACAAAGGAATTAATGCTCATTGGCTACACAGTTCTCTTATGCTGTTGGTTAAATGATTCCCTCTCCTCTAAGGCTAATCAATTTGCATGTTTGGTCTTTCTCTTCTCCTGAGTCGGTGGGTTGTGATCTTCCCCTGCCAAAGTTGCCTTTTACTCAGCCTGAGCTGATTTCAGCAGCATTGCTGAGTTGGCTTTCCTTGTTGCTGCATTCTTTACGTCCATTATCAGTGATACATTCTTCTCCCCCAGTGTTATTAACCTCCCTCTAGACCTGAGAAAACATTCAGACAGTAGTACCACCTCTGTCTTATCTCAAGTTCCCATCATAATGGCTTAATTTGCAGTCCAAATTCCAGGTGTCCAGGTGTCCACAGAGGCATATTCTGTGTGGGGTGGGGCTTCAGTGGTCATTTCTGGTCACAAGTGCCATCTGTCCCATAACTTGGGGTGATCTTTTGACTGGTGATATGTATTTGAGCAGTTGCTTCTTTATGCAGT
Source organism: Drymodes brunneopygia (assembly GCA_013400955.1). Lineage (NCBI taxonomy): Eukaryota > Metazoa > Chordata > Aves > Passeriformes > Petroicidae > Drymodes > Drymodes brunneopygia. Next base: position 559,189 of record VZTZ01036304.1, read on the forward strand.
TTGCCACAGTGGGATTTTTTGTCTGGATGCATAACTCAGGATGTGCTAGCCAGATTCTGCCAGGCTTGGAGTTAACACCATCCTGTTGCTCCATTCTGTGCTTATCTCATGGCAAAGTCCTTCTGTGGCTGAAACAGTGTTTGGGACAGGCAACTGTGATCTTTAAGTCTTTACACCTCCCACAGGTAGACAGCTGCTCACACAATTCAGGAACAGAGATGTTTGTGATGACGTTGGGGAAGGCTGGCAGTAGAAAGGTGGTGCATTTTAATTCTTGAATTTGTTCTTGCTGTGCAGGTATTTCATCCCTGGCACAACTCCACCTGTACAGCAGAATGTTAATTTTCCCTTGACTGACTCTTATTTGGCAGAGGCTGTAAACAGCTTAAAAAACAACAAAGGAATGGATCCCTTGTTGCTCTGCTTCTGACATTTCCGTCACATCTGAGGGATAGCAGCATGAGGGTGAGATGGGAGATACATAAACACTTTTGAAATGATTTGTCTACTGTTACTGGAGATAATTTTTGAGACTTGTTTTGATACTTCTGTGTTCCATTTATTGGGTTCTTCCTCAGGTTTTCAATGCTTGCTGTTGGATTGTTCATTTTTAGGAATGGAGGTCTTTCACAATGGCTTTTATTTTGAATGTTAATTGTTAGAGATATTGTACTTAAATGCGAGTGCTTAGTTTTTCTTTTGTAAAACAAATGTGAAGAGTCATTTGTAGGAAAATAAAAGTGAGACCCAGACTTTTTCTTTCCCCAGTTATCCTTACTTTTTTACTGAAAAGTAAGGATACCATACACTATGAAAATGAAACCTAAAGCAGTTCCTTCATGTATTCTGCCTTCTCGAGGTTTATCAGATACTGTACTGAGTATATTCCTTAGATAAAACCTTAGTGTTCATTTCCTTTTGTCTGTCTCCAAGGACAGGTTGTCTTTTATGACTTCTGTATCTCCTGCTGTTTACTGATAAATTCTTTTTGTGGCGTGATCTCACAGTGAACATCAGAGGTACTACTCTAAAACAAAGTTGCATAAATATTTCTGTTTGTCAGCTTATAAATTCACCTGAAGTGAAACTCTGCAACAGGAGACATTTGTCTCAACATTCCCTTATTTCCTATATTTTTGAGGTTTAATATGCTGCAGTAATTTTTCTTATATTGTGATACCTTAAGCTTCACCTTAACAGGAATTAACAAGGAGGGAGAGAGTTTATGAATTTACCTTCACCTAGCAAAGGTTGAGGTTGCCTCTGGAAAGAACAGCTATTGATAAAGCTATGTTTCTAATAAAATCTCATGTAATAAGAACCTGCTTTAGGTCACTGAGGACAGCTCTTGATACTATTCTGATTTGCCCTGTAACCTGTCTCTGATAATACTGTGGCTTTAGACAGTTCTGCAGGATATGACTCTGATTTATGGATCCTTGCAGGCTGTGAGCTTTGGTCTCCAGCTGGGCTTTTCTTACCTGGACTGAATTTTCCACATTCAGTTTCGGAGCATTACCAGGCTGCTAGGGGTTTTTTGGTGGTTTGTTTCTAACAGCTGTAAGTACATTTGCTGCTCCTGTTTTTAATATAGCCCTTGATACTAGTTTACTTACATTGCTTTGGTAGTAGTTTCCTTAAATATCTGACCAGTCTGTCAGGGGGTCCATATTAATCCTTTAATGACTGTGTGAGTTGCTTTCACTTCACTGGTACATTTTCCATCTTGAGTGATCATATCCCTTTCCAGTTGTACTCCCTTCAGAAATGTATTCTAAAAAACTCTATAGATTACAAATAAAATAAATGGTATTATGTAATAGTATAAAGTAATAATATTGTATTGCATATAATTGTAAAATGTTATATAAAAATTATGGAAAGAAAATTAAGAATCTCTAAGATCTGATTTTTGCTTTAGATTTTGTGTCAAAGATACTCATGAATTATTTGCTTATGGTTACACTATGCCTCAGGAGTTTTCATCCTAAGGTTCAATTTCTCTCTGAACTGCATGCTAGAGATCCTTCTTGGCTATTGCTGTCTCCTAGAAGAAATTAAATCTCCAAATTCCTGAAAAGCTCTCCAATGTGGATTTTGGGACAATACTGTCATTCTTCAAACATACATAGATGGATACCTCTAGTGTACCCCAGTCCTTAGGGCTCCCCTCTCCTATAGGTTGCAGTCCTATGATGTTTTGGGTTGTGCCTCTGCCTCGGACCTTCTTGTCTTCACAGAAAAGGATTGTGGCACTTGAGTTAAGTTCTTCCAGTAAGACGGGAGGTTGGAGGGCTTTAAGACATGACTAAGGATGACACAAAAGTAGTAAAGACTTAGAACCTTGGAAGGTGGAGATCTGCAGGTTTTGCTGGGTTTGGTTTCACAATTCATCCCCACCTGTTTTCGTAGGGATGTACTTGAGTACATGTAGCTTTGGGGTGATTTGCACAAGTAAGGGCGTGGTCTGATGTCTCTTCTTCAAACAAAAGCCTTAGCTTTCATTGCCAGCTCTTCTCTCAGCTTGTCCTACAAACTCCATGGTTGTGTATTTCTTGTTCATCTTCTCTCCTCTGAAGAGTATTCTCCTTCTTACTCAGAGGATTGTTTTGAAAATTCTGTGAAATTGTGGATTTCCTCATTTTTTTGTGGATTGAAATGTTCCTGTGGTAGATAAGGTGTACTCTCCTGTATATGACTTAGCTACTAGTACCTAACTGAGCAGGGACTGTTGCCTACTTTGTGGTTCAGTGTGTATCAGGAAAAAATATTTGCCTCCATTGAGCCTTTTAGTGCCTCACAAACTGTTAAATGGATGAGTATTTTTCATACAGACAGAAAAGTAGTTTCATACTGGTACTTCTCTCTGACTAGTGGTTCAGATGAGGCACACAGGTTTCTGCTCTTATATGTTCTGCAATTTCTTCCATTTCTGCTGGAGTGGGTTTTGGTAAATGCTAAAATAATTGGATTTGAGGGGATTAGGTATAGAAAGTATTTTTTAATTTTAAGTCAGGTGATATTCCTAGTGATGTTGATATGATTTCATCATTATGGTCTGATATAATTTTCATAGAAACAAGGCTTACATAGTGTTCCTCAGAGAGCATTAAGACAAAACCTATTTAAAACAACAGTAAGTCAGTGTCTGACCTAGTGAATCAGGGCTCAATAAACAAATCAATTTTCAGAAGTCAGGAACTCCTTTTATTCTCTTACTGTTCTTCACTTCATGGTGATACTTGTGGATACATTATGGATTTTAGAGAGCTCTCGCACTCTTCCCATTTAGTGGCCTGGGTTTGGTTTGCAGATTCTGTGCTATATCTGCATTCCCTATAACTCTGGTTTCAGGTTTGCTGACCCCCCCATCGAGGTCATATGTGCTTCAAGTAGCAGCAGATGATATGCATATCAACTCTAAATGTCCTGGTCTATGTCAACATTTTTCCCTCTTTATTCAACTTTTTCACAGGGAGGATCTTTCCCTATCTAATAGAGGTAACCAAGACACCAATTATTTCCTTTAGGGAACTGAAACCAGTCTTCCTGAGCTGTCAGATTGTCAATTTTATGTGTGAGTGACTTTTTAAAGTCACTGAGATGCAGAGAGTAGATGTTTTCTGACCAATTTTTATATTATAAGGCAAGGTTAAGAGCTTGATAGATTCAGTTTCAGCAGGTACCATATTTGATGATGTGTCCAAAAGAAGTGGTTATAGTACAATGAAGAATAGATTTTCCAAAAAAGTAAAGAATAGAATAAAAAGTCTAAAGTCATTGCTTACAGCCCAGGTAATGTTCTCCCCCAATTATTAAATAAGAGCCACACAATATCAATTACATAAATAGGAGCTTTTTTAATGCTCAATAACAGTCGGTGAGGAAGGGAAACAATGCAATAGTAAAACTTAAAAAGCTGTACCTGGTTCAATTGACTTTACCCTTAGTGTTCAAAAGCAGCAAAATTCCTTACAATTTATTTTCACTTAATCTGTACTGTGCATATAATTTCTGCAAAAGAGATACAACTCCCATTATCCCCACTTGACGCTAAGGATACATATTTATAACACTGGGCACAAGCCTACAGATTTACTCAACCCTCATATTTAGCAGTAACAATACATTTCATATCAGTGGTGTAACTTAAATTTGGGCCCTATATTTTTGTTGGTCAGCACAGACCAGCTTCTGCAACCTCTGCTGGAATCATGTACATTGTCTTGCATCATTTAATAATCAAAAAGAAACAAAAGGTTTTGCTTGATAAAGAATAGTAAGTTGTGAAGAAATAAATGAAATTATTTATTTTGTGGTGTCATCTACAATTTACAAAATACCTGACTTTGCTTTTTGTAGTAGTCTTACATAACCTTTTAGGCACATTTATCTGACGGTGTTTCAAAGACAAATAATGAGAATTTCTTGGTACAAAGGAAGTGTCAAATTTTATAACACATTTTCAAGGCAGACATTTAGTTTGCAAGCGATTAATTTCCAAGGTTTTAATTTCTGAATATGGTTATCTTTGTGGGGAATACTTTGCCATTTGTATTCCTTGAAACCAGCACAGATAATCCTCCTCCTTCTGCATTAGAACCTGTATAAATTTCCGCTGAAATATTAGAAGTGCTCTGAAGAGCCACAAAACCTCCCTATTATTGAAGAATGATAATGGCATTTTAGCAGGTAACACTTGGAAGTAGGCAGTTAGAGGGAAGGAATTGCACTACCATAACTCTTTTCAAGGCAGAGATTTTCCCTTTAAGCTATTGTCTAAATGTCTCATTTACCAACGTTGTTCATCACCTTCTGCTTCCTTTGTTCCGGTACCGAGGAATTGGAAATGGAAATCATTGTCAGCTTTGCAGAGCTTTCTGTGATTGCCAGTTTGTTACTATAAAAACCAGGCAGACCATTATTAGTGGCTACTTTGACCTCTTGTATATCAATGTGGCAGCCCAATTTTACTTGAATCGTGCCACTAAATCCAGCTGAGCTATTGTTTACAGTTTAATGTGACATCCAGCCTTGATTCAAAGACTTTGTGATGGAAAACCCAGCATGTCCCTGGGCAAGTAGATCCCAAAATGTTACCATTACTAAAAGAAGTCTGTATTTTATTTCTGCATTTTCTAAGAATCGATAGGATGCCTGTTTTTGACGCCCAGCGGCTGCGCCCTGGCATTTGCTAGTGTGATTAGGGAAGTATAAAAATTTTCTTTCCACCCAAGAATTAAACAAGTTTGATGTTGCAGTCAAAAAGATGTGTTTTTTGTTTTGTTTAGTTTAGTTTGATTTTTTAAATTAGTTTTCTTTTTTTTTTTTACCTTAGTCAAAACAGCATAAATTGTGTCTTTATGTACTCCTGTGGCATGTTCTTGCTGTACAAGAACATTGTTGGACATGATTTCACTAGCTAATATATTGTAACTTGAACTTTTTTCAAGATGGGAAGCCCTTTCAAAAGCACTGAAATACTTAGCACAGAAAAAGGTGTTTTCACAATGCTTCAGGAACTGATGAACCCAGATCACTCTCATAGTTGATAGTTCTTGAGTAATAAGATCGCTTCTGGGAACTCTTCCACTGTGACAAACTGGCAGGGGAGGAAGGAAACACACTCTTGGATTGCCAGAGATAATGCATATTTTTACATTTTTATTAAAAAAAATTAAAAATCTGGCAGTTCTGGGCGGTGAAACATGACTTGAGTTGCTTTTCTATTCATTCACTGTTATAGGAGCAACTGTGCATCTGGGTGCTACATAACTATATTTTCATGCCTATTATAGGTCTGTATTGCTGAAAAGGATGTGAAGAAATCACTTGCTTCTTCCCTTCCCCAAAGACAGGATGAAACACATTTAAACTATTCCTAACATATATTATTTGTTCAACCAGTTTTAAAAATGTTCAGTGATGGGAGTTCTTCCACCTCTGAAGACAGTTCACTGCTATGTTTTACCCTCTTCACGGCTAAAAGGTATTTTAAAGGAAAATTTGGTGTAATGCTCTCAAAACTCCATAACTATTCAACAAAGTGGATGAAATTTTTTTTTTCTGTGTTAAGAACGAGTGTCGTTTATAAAGTCTATTGGGACACTTGAAGAATATCACTTTCTTCTCTTTACTATGTACAGTTGCAAAAAATACATTTTGCATTTTTGGAAACGTGCCTTTTATCTTTCTGGCATGGTTGTCAAAGTCAATAGAAAGTTAGTAGGGATGTCATAATTATCTGTTTTCACATAGGTATTTTTACCCTCCTCATGCCTCAAGATCCAGTAACAGGAAAAAAAAGCAGTAGTTATAATTATTTTCCATCACTGTCAACATGAGGATGCATAGTTCCATTGTAGCTGCTGAGGTGTCTGTATCTTTAATGAGGCAGTCTGTTTTATCGGCTGGGTGAATGTGAGATTTCCTTCCCTGAGCCAGGAAATCTTTCATGGCAGAGCAGCATGCTGGATTCACCTGAATATCTGATGAGTCTGGAGTGTTTCTTGGGTTCATATGGAAAAATAAACCCAAAACCCAATGTAAAATCCCCACTTGTAACTGTTATGGTTGGACAATGTGCTAGAAGTTTATTGAGCTCATGGGCCTCGTTAGTGTTGATCGTGCGATCAATGTTTACATTGAGAACACAAGTCCTGCCTTGGATGTGCAGTGGTTATAGACAATGCCCTTGCAACCACATGTGGAGCTATGGAAGTACAGACTGTGATTCCTCCCTCCAGTGGTTTTACAAGTCAGGATAACTTCCTATCCACTTATCATGAAGTGTCAGCTGGTTCAGTATCTCCATTGGCACTGATGGATTTTGATCACACTCACTAAAGTTCTTTGAGGTCTCTTGGTTGGTAGAATTTGGGGATTGTCTGAGGCCTTTGATTGGCAAATCATACTGAAATAAAAAGAAAAATAGTACAGAAGAAATTGGACAAGGGGTAAGTGGTAAGATCTGTGCAGAAAAGAACACTTCAGCATCATTCTGTTCCTGATATTGCCTTGCTAATACTGTGTGAATAAATTGAAATGTGTATTTTCCTCTCTATGACTGGTCTTGAAATGACATTGTATTTTCTTTGTCATTAGTTGCTTTATGTAGAGTTTTTAACTGTATGCATTATTTCCAATTTTTCTGGGGTCTGCTGTACAGAAGGCAGAAAAGACAAGGTTTTGGATACCCCAAAAATGTTGTGAGGCTTATAGATGGAGCTGGAAAAATGGTAGCAAAGCACATGTGGAGGAAAATATGGGTTATTTCTATTAAATGTATTTTAAAATATGAATAAAATTTACTAAATTATTTCACTCAAGTAGTTTGTTCAGAGATGAGCAAAAATGCTATTGTAATAATTTTACTCTTTTTGTGTTTGTCTCTGTGGTTGGAGGATTTGTGAATTTCCCAGTTACGGCCAGATATTCTGTGAGATTCTGAAATATTCTTTAATCTCTTTCATGTTTGTAACACTTGCATGAGAATAGATGTGGTAAGATCAGAAATAGGTTCACTCCTTTAAATCTCTAAAAGTCTCTATGTCCTTTTCTCATAAGCCTTATATCCCTCAAAACTTGCACTTTTTGCTGTCTTCTAAGTTAGAAGTCTTTTGCCCACTGTTTTTGATATTTATATTCCTGACAACTAGACCTTCCCCATCTATTCCTTCAGAAATCCATCAGATTTGCATTTTTTCTTATCTTTGGCATACAGCAGCTTGTATGACTGTTTTCCCTAAATCCTATTTTTCAGATAAACTGGTTGTTTTTCAAGTGCCTCTTTGGTCTTTTTGGGCCTTGTTTTTCCCACCTTTTTTTTTTTTTTTTTTTTTTTTTTTTTTTAATCAGGATATATTTTCTATCTTGCAGCATGTGCTTATGGAGAACAGTTGTTCTGCCTTTCCTGAGTATTTATTCATGGTCACTAGATGTATACATGTATCCCAGTGCCACAGCTCAAGTTCTTCTGCCCTTTGGTAGATTTAAGAGGCTCAGTTTTCCCTGAGACATTTAATTATAACATGAAACAATCACTATGTTATGTGAAAGCCAACTAGTTGCTTCCTGGTGGCAAGTGAAAACTGGATGAATTTAAAAATGCACTGCTTGGCCTCTCACTAACAAACCAGCTCAGGCAAACATGGGAGTACTCCAGGTATGTGTAGAGATGAATTCATGTTGCTGACCCATAGAATTAAATTGTTCATGTACATGTGAACAAACTCTCACTGTTATGAGTGCTTCTACAACCATCAGCAAGACCTCTTAGAAAATAATTTCCAAAAACCAAAAAGGTGTTGATGTGCCTTTAATCTCTTTTGGTACTTCTTGGAGAACAATGGCAACATTTGGTGTTGCTGACTATTACATTTTATTGTATGGATTTATGGATTTCAATTTTAGTGTGTAGTTGAGCTTCTATTTAATGGGATGTATACCTATAAACCAAGGAAGTTCTGCTGCTTAATCTGCTCACAATTCCCAAAGCATCACAAAATTCTCTTATGAGTCCTATATTTCTCTAAGCATTCTCTGGCAGATACGGAGCAACATTTTTACTGATGCTTTGGAAATGCCCTTTTTTTAGGTGTATGATATCTGTCTTGGCTCTTACTTCATTTTTGCTTTGCAGTGTGATAAAAGTTTAATAATTAAAGAACCGACACCTTCCATTCTGATTTGGAAAACATTATTCTTTCCTAGGAAATAATTAATGGCACTGACTTTCAGACAAGTCATATGCATAAAATGAGGGACAGAAAAATGCTCCTTTTCTGAGAAAACGTAATTTTTTTTTCTAGTTTGCTGTGCCTGAGGTGCTCTGAATGGGATCTCCTGGCTTAATGAGTTGGCATTTTCTATACCAATTTCCAGGCAGCTTTACTCTAAAAGTGCAGTGATGACAGATTGCTGAATCAGTATGTTATGACTTGCCTTCCTCTTAACGGGGTGCTGACCAATGACATTAAACCATAGCTCTGCACAACTGACAGTGAGCACTCAGTACCACCCCAGTGAGGACCTGTCACCAAAAAAAGCCACCAAAGTCTGGCAGTTCTTCACTGATGGCAAGAAACATGCACAGAGAGGGCCAAGTGCAGAAAGATGGAAGGACAGGAGTTATCTGTGGAACTAAATTTCCTGAGAAGTCATTTGCATTTATTTTTCTTGGCAGGCCTGGCTGGCATGTGCTTCAGTTCTGCTTCACATAATCACAACTGCAGGGAATTGTCCCATCGTGGGTGTGTGATATTCCTTCTGTTTGTAGAGATGGGCGTAGTGAAAGCTACAGCACTGCATAAGTAATTAAAACTTGATATTCAACAAGAAACTTCACTGACAGACTGCTAAGAATAATAGTTACATACCCATTGTATAAGAATAAAAAGGTTTAAGTTAAATTAAAAAGTATAATGTCCTCTGCCAGTATGTTGTTATGCCATAAGCACAACCCACTTTTTGAGCAATCCAGGGAATGCAAGGAATTCATGTCATGATTTAGAAACAGCCATGTGGCTAGCAAATTTCTTACATGTGGCTAGGCACTCTTGGTGCTCTCTGGTGCCATTTGATAGGTTAAACTTTGTGTTTTGTATGAATTTGTTGAGAAGATGAGCAAGTAAATACACATCTAAGCAAGCCATTATTGTACGCTATCCTGCAATTTTAGCCAGCTAATTAAAAAAACCCACAGTACTAAAGTCAAGGTCATGGTAACATTAAATCAATAATCTTCAATTCTTGACTCTTGAAATCACAGCATAATTCCAAATTGTAAGGTCGGTAGTGGTTTTCTCATGGACAATTTTAAGCAGAGGACTGATCCCTTTCCAAGAATATTAATCCAAGTGCTGTATGTCCACATTGACCTGGATAGTAAAAGATACAGAAGTTCCTCAAATGTATTTATTCAAGGACTTGAGCATTTGCTCTCCTCTTCCACAGTAATCAGTACAGACTCCTTGTTTTTCTTTGGGGCAGCTCCAGAACTGCTTATAACGATTCCTTATTTCCATTTCTATCTTAAATAACATTCCTCTTGGTCATTGTTGTGCTTGATTTTATTCTTTTCTCACTTCCTAAAATGGGATAAAGCCTTTCAATAGAGGTATTGGTAAATTATACATAATAGCAACAATAACACAATAATACAAGATTTTATGCCTGAAGTACCTATTGACTTCTTCCATTATTGGCTGATTTTTACTTTTGAGAAGCTGTTAAAATCATAGCTTCCATAAATACACACACGCAGTATATCCATAAACCCATTAGGAACCATTGATGCTTATTCACTTGAAAAATAAGGCAAAATAGAATGATCAAATTCTTTTTGCCTTGTTTTGTTGTCTCTCACAAAATTTGTTGCAGTCTAGAGTGGGAACCTAGAAGAACAATTGGTCTCAAAATACGTACAGTGAACATGATTGTAAATGACCGAGAGCAGCCTTGAGGAGAAGGGCTTGGGGGTGTTGGTGGATGAGAGGCAGGATGTGACCTGTCACTGTCAATGTGCACTCACAGCCCAGAAAGCCAATTGTATCCTGCGCTGCATCCAAAGAACTGTGGGCAGCAGGGCCAGCGAGGGGATTCTGCCCCTCTGCTCTGCTCTGGTGAGACCCCACCTGCAGTGCTGCATCCAGCTCTGGGGTCCATAACCCAGGAGTGAATCCTGAGGAGGGCCACAAAGCTGATCAGAGGGCTGGAGCACTGCTCCTATGAACACAGGCTGAGAGAGTTGGGATTATTCAGCTTGGATCTGGGATCATATAGCATTTTCCAGTATCTAAAGGGAGCCTGCAAGAAAGCTGGAGAGGGATAATTTAGAAGAGCATGTTATGACAGGACAAGGGGAAATGACTCTAAACTGGCAGAGAGTAGGTTTAGATAGGAAAAAGAAATTCTTTACTGTGAGGATGGTGAGGCACAGGAATAGGTTGCCCAAAGAATTTGTGGATGTCCCATCCCTGGAAATATTCAGGACCAGGTTGGATGGGGCTTTGAGCAATATGGTCCCTGTTAGAGGGAGTTGGAACTAGATGATATTTAACGTACATTCCAATCCAGAGTATTCTATGATTCTGTGATTCACCTTCATCAGACTATTGTCATGATAACCCAAGTTTACATTTCCTCTGTCTTTGCACAGGTTGTACAAGGCAGGAGAGATACACTGAGTTTGGAGATGGTCAGTGGCATAAAGAAGCGAAAAGCATTTTTTAATATCATGGCCTTTGATTTCATAGAGAATGTTTTCCATTGGTTCTGCTTTAGGTATCAGTTCATGCTCAATGGCAATTAGATGAACATAAGACTCCAGAGTATTTGCAAGGCAACCTCTTTTCATTCCAGGAAATGTTTCAGCCTTTCATGATAATGTAAAGGTCTCCCACAGAACTGACTTGAATTCACAAGGACATCGATGATGTACAAGTATGAATGCATGGAAAGCTGAGTAGGGAATCTTGGCTGAAAGAACAGAACTGCACTTTCTGCAAAAGAAAAAGGACATAGGACCTCAAATCAACAAAACCAAAATCCTGGAAAAGTATTTAACAGTCTAAACAGAATACATTCAAACAGTGATGTGATTCATAGCTCTTCAATGTCTTCAACAGTTATTAAAAAAATCTGCTTCCTGTAAGTGACAGTGAACTTGGGAACTAATTTACACTTTAATTTACACTGTGGCTTTGATCACAAACCCATGATATATTTTATTACAATAATGTCTATTCATAATGAAATGATTAGCATCCTTCTATGTGTGCGTCAAATTTGGACGTGTTTTCTTCATGTATCTTGCACAATTTTAAATATATCAGTTAATTGGGGTTGTCATTTAGCTGCCAGCTTTACTGGAATAGATTTTTAAATCCATGTAGGACACATTGTAATTGAGAATGAGGTTCCAGGTATCTAGTGGTCACTTCATGATGCTCCAAATAAATATGGCAATTTAGGGAGTATAAAATTAGTCTCATCTGCCAAATGCATCCTGCTGTGAAATTGCAGCCAGTTAGAAAAGGAAAGATGCCCTTAGCATAGAAAAATGGTTTGAGAGAATTGAAAGTTATAATGGAAAATGTAATGGATGCCAGAAATAATTACACAGGTGACTTCCACAGAGTATGACTGCTATTACTTGTATTCCTTTGGAAAACCCAAAGCCTGTTATTAATTAAGCTGCAAAAATAGGAATCTGCTGTATTTCTTTTACTATCAGCTAGTCTGCTTTTCTTTATATATTATGTTCTTTCAAAGGATACCTGTTCCTGGAATCTTTTTCTGTGGAAACAAAGGATCATTTAATATTCAACTTTTGGGATTGTTCTATTCTCTGTCTTAATCTGTTGAGGTACTGCTTTGAAACAACTTAGCCAATGGAAAGCTAACATGCAGTGGTGTTTTTAAAGAGGTATACAGGGCAAGCAATTAGTGCAGAAGAAATGGCACTGCTCTGAATATTGACTGTAAAAAACACATATTTCAAACCATCCATGTGCATGAAAAATACAAGGAAGGTGAAGAACTTGCAAAGACATCAGGGTGCTGCTGCCTATAAGTGTTTGCTGCTTTCGAGGTGGTGGGTTTGGTTTCTAACCAGGAATCAAGTCCTGGTGGCTTCGAGGTTGTTTGGTTTACTAAGCAGTTTCAGATCTTTGTCTTCTATTTTACTCTTTTGCTCTCAGTGGTCATTATTTTATATAATCTCATTGTTATAATTAAAGGGGGAGAAAAAAAATCTTCCAATTAAATGACCCAAAGAAACAGAGAGCAGACAGGTCTTACATCTCTTGCCTCACTATAGAGCAGCCCTTGAACTGCCAGTACCACTTAATTTGTTGGCATCAGTCTGAAGAGCCTGAAGGCTGCTGCTACTGCTTCCAGCAAGAGCTGAGGTGGCAGGTGGTAATTGCAGTGCTCTCAACCTTCCTCTCATTAGTTGTCCCTTGTTTCTGCTGATGGTGCTCATGAAGGGGCTGAGACAGACTCTGCTGAGGTCACTGGAGGAGGAAACATACCCAGGTGTAATGCAGGTATCCAAAGTGTGTTGACACTGCTTCTGGTATTTGTCTAGGCTTGTTTAAAGCTGTCTTGGGTGCAAGGTGTAAATGTAAGCTCTGAACCACCACGGAGGATTAGTTTACACCGGGGAGCTCCTCCAGGTATCAGCTAACCTAATTTTAGCTCAAATTTCGACTCTGAAGGAGACTGCAACATATGATGCATTTAACAGAGAATGGAAAAAACAAGCAGTTTGCATTGTGCCACAAAGATCTGTTTTTTGAAACAGATTTCACTAGTGCAATGAATAAAGTCAGAACTAAGCATCAGAAGTCTTGAGGGGTTTGAAACATGGGGTTGGGTGCCAATCTTGCAAAGCCAAATACAACATTTAATTGACTGAGCTGTGGTGCGGAAATAAACAGAGAATAAAATAAAAACAGCAGTTGGAAGAAAATACACTATTTGTAATTCTAGAAAAATAAGACAAGGAGGAAAAATAAGGCAACAGGCAATAGTAGCAGGTAAATGATGTACTAGTATCAATAAAATATCTCAGAGCAATGTTGCAGTAATTGTCTAAGGGATTTGGTTAATGTTTTGAATACAAATCTGTCAAAACTAACCTTGTTTTTTATGGAGTTAAAAAGGTTTTTTTTTTTTTCCTGAGTATCTTCCCACTGCCAACACTGTTTAAACTTCTCAGCAATAATTCTGCAAGAGAAATCTTGTGCTAGCCATAATAGAGCAGTATGATAAAAATCATGGTGAATAGCAGACTTAACTGTGTCCCTCAGTTAATGAATAACATCCATTTTTTATTAAATGACTCAGCCAAAATATTAAAGATGGGACAATGAGGCAGTTCAGAAGCCTTGAACAGCTACTATATTTTATGAGTTTCTTATCAATTAAATAAGTTTGTTCTGCTATATGTCACTGTTGATTGCATTTTTTTTTTTTGGCTGAAGTCTGGATTCCACAGTCCTTATAAGCTCAGTCTCATGCATTATACAGTGGAAATATGAGTCATGACTTGCTGGATTCCCTTCTTTAGATTTCCTTCTCTGCTTCTTCCTGCATTAGTTTTTCAGCTTTCTTCATTATACAATTAAGCACCTGATGTGGAGCCAGAGCAGGTTGTGATATGCAGGTTTGAATGAAGTATGTGTGTAAGACAGAGAGGCTTGGGGTACACCTCATACTCCTCTTCAGATGACTTGGATGTCACTAAACTGTGGGGATGGGATCTCGTGGCTCCCCTCTGAGATTCTTAGACTCCCCCACCCAGATACAGCAGGGGTTCAGGATCCAGCTCCCCATGGCTGGATCGTACCTAAGCTGAAATTGAAAGGTCTTGTTTCTAGTCAATCTTCCCACAGTGCTCCCTCAGAGTGGCTTATCCCAGGTCAAAGGCAGAAGGCCAACCCTGCAAATCCATACCCATTTGATTAAGCCTGTTTTTATGAATAATGGCAGGAGTGCTTTTCAGGGTTGGGTTGTTTAATTTAGAACCCAATTATGAGATCATGGCTTATGTTCTTCAGCAGTGAGTGTGATCATTAATCAGGATGCAAGGTTTTCAGCTCAGTGGAAAGACCCTGTCATGGACTGATTGCACTTTGGGAGCAAACATCTTCCACAGCCTTCAGACCAGCTCATAGCTGTGGAATTGTGCCAGTGATTAGACAGGGTAAAAATCAATAAAAGACAGTTACAGTCACCTCAAAGGGATATATGCTACACAGGTAAACAGAAAATGGGGTATATCTAATGTCCACGTAAAGTTAAAAGTACCTTACACCAACAAATTCTTTTGAAGTCAGTGATTTGGTGGCTTGTTTACTATTGTTATTATTTACTACTCCTGTGGATAGATGCAGATTTTTTTTAGAGTTATTTCAATTATTTATGCTTCAGCAGTGGTAAGCAACTTAAAATAGATACATCTTGATGAATATTGTTCAGATAAATATTTTAAAGGGTACAGATTAGAAGAAAAGGGAAGCACCACATCTCATTCATCTACTATGACAATCCAGAAAGCATTCTAAAATATTTTTGCTTTCCGGGAAAAATGTTCCACACTAAGTTATTGATTTTTTGATAATTCTTTCAAGCAGAACTATGTGCAGTTTTACTGCAGAGACAAGGATACTGTGTCACTGCTCCAAATCACTGAGAAACTTTTTTATATCAGAGTGAAAGACTGCTGGAGATAGCTAATCAAATTATTAGTTGGAATTTGTTAGCCTGATAGATATTGTCACACTTAAACCAGAATATTTTTGAGGGGATGGGGAAAGGGGAGACGCTGGTTTGCTCGAAATTCCCCAAATCGTCGAGGTTATTGAGGCGTTTTGCATGTGTAGAAGATGTATCACAGTTATTGAGTAATGTCTATGTTTGTCACCCTGCAAAAAGAAGTCAAACTGCAACATTACTGACTTCAAGAGAAGGAATGGGCTTAGATGTGCTGTGTAGGGACACAAAGACAGTCTTATAAAACTTTTGGGGGGAGCATAGGGTTTCTGTGGGGACAGCTTCTGCCCAGCACAATAACTACCACATGCTACTCACCTCTGTGTAGACAGTCTTACTCTCAGGTGCTTAAAGATATGACATGTTAGCATTTTGGGATTGAGATAATTTTTCAGCCAGACTTTTCTTGATGTTGTGTCATTCATATTTAGAAGTTAGGTGCTTGAGAGCTCAAGAAGAAAGTTTGCTTCAGATGTTTCCCAAGGCAGCTGAACAGGCAACGAATGCTCTGGTGGCTGCCATCCTTTATAAACCAGTGTATTCACCCTTTTGTGCATAACACCTGATTCTGAGTTATGTTATTGTCCTTCAGGTCGCTTTCAAAATTCAGATGTGCTGGGAGGTATTGGAGGTGATAGAAATGCTTCATGGAGTTAGGTTTAAGGCAAGGAGAGATAACCAAATAGTGTAACTGGACTCTGTCTAATACAGACACTGGGATTTCATGGAGTCGGTTGTGTGTTGAGCCCTAGCTGGAACTGCTCAGAGTGTCTTCCAACAACAAGATTTTGTTTGCCAACAGGAAGAAATAGCAAATATACCCATATCCTCAGTAGCTTGTTCTCTGAATTACTGAAATCTTGTTACTAATAAGATAGACAATAAACAGCAATACAGGATTAAAACAGATCTCAAGTAATTGAATTTTTTCCTAAAGATACTTAAAAGTCATAATTTTAGATAGCACTCTACTTACTTTTACTTCAAGTAACTGCTAAAATTTCTAAGTAAGAAGAACTGGGGGAAATTTTTCTTTCCTGTATGTAAGTGTCCTTATTTCTTTCTTTGCCAGCCTTTAGCTTATCCTAGATTTTTTTGTTGCTTCTCTACAGTAAATTCTATGTTTTTCATGCGGATATTTGAAACCAGACAAGGGAGAGCATTATTTAAATTGAGAAAATGTTATTACGTAACTATAAAAAATTGGCAGAGCAATTCAGAGAAAATATTCCATCTGCCACTAGTTTCAATTAAAACAAAAGCCCAGAACAGAAACAATTAAACATGCACAAACCCAAAATTCAGTCCAATGACTTGTACAATCAGAATTATTTTCATTGGAAAATAAAATTACCCCCAAATATTTTTCCTCTTTATCTACAATGTATTGTATTATTGTATAAAACAGAAGATTTAAAAAGTAAATAACTCTTTTCCAAACAACAGTGTTCTTGTTTATTTATGTTTTGAAAGTCTGCATATTGTATTGTGTAGCCCTCAAGCCATTTTAGTTAGTATTGAAATCCTGGTTAGCCTTTTTACCACTGATTTTTTTCTGTTTCCCTAGAATATAATTTTTGGATAGTTGTTTAACTGATGAAGAGATACATATTGAAACTATCTTTAGTGGCATCAAATTAACAAAGAAAGTTCTTTGTAAGTGTAGGAGAACAAGATTAATAAAAGTTCTCTCCAGATTGACCAGCAGTTTATTTCTTTAAGACTGCTAAGATGTCTACTGATGTCAGTTTGAATTAGAGATGGCAATAAATTATAGGGCACTGTAAGTTATGATGAGAGAGAAAAAAAATCTGTTTTTATCTGGCATTAAACAGATAGGAAATGAAAGCTGATGGGTGTTAGAACAGTTCTCACACTTGGAAAATATTTAGGAAATTTATTAACTATGCATATCGTACACTCACTTCATGGTCTGCCATTTTTAATGCTTTCTGTATGCAATTCATCACTGTTATTTTCAGCATGATTTCTTTTATTTCCTTTTGCTTTACTGCCTCCCTGTATGCATACACAGAAACATTTATTATTTCTATTTCCTATAAATAGTAGTAATTCAGACAAAAATCTACAGTTATCATTTGTGCATGGCAAATACAGTGCAAACTATGTTCAGTTTTCAGAACATAAGTATTTTTTTTCTGTTCATAACTTGACAGGTAAAAGCAAATTCTGTGATACCTCTGCAAAACCTTGGTAAAGGATTACTAACCTTTTAAAGGAAACGGTCTACATGTGCATTTGTGTTTTGTAGATGCTGAGGCTGAGAACTCTGAAGTTTCTGGGTTCTTGTCAGTCACAGAGTATGTTATGATGGAGGTGCATGCAATAGAGCACTGGTTTCCCCAGATATCACATCCTGGATCTGTGATGGAGGAGGGATGTCTCAATGTGTCAGTTGCCTCCACCTATGGGGATTTGTGGTAGGATTTGTAAATATACTGGGGGTCAGAGCATAGTTTGGGTTGGCAGGGTCCTTTAAAAGTCATGCAGTCTAACCACCCTGCAATGAGCAGGAACATTTTTAATTAGATCAGGTCACTCAGACTGCTGTCCAGCCTGATTTTGATTGTCTCCAGGGATAACTTCTATTCTCTTGCTTAGGTTTTATCTGCATTCAACACCTTACAGCATCAAACTTAAGGACTGTATAAAGTATTCCTGCCAGGAACCAACCCCATAGTGTTCAACCTTCAGAAACAAGATGGTGTAACACCTCTCCCACTTCTTGGGAGGCTATTGGTTTGCGTCTGTGTTCAAGCTGACATGACTACAGCAGATAATGTGAAGCAATGCTACCTGCTATGTCAGTGTGCCCTGAGGTAGCCTCTTTGCCTTAGATATAAACAAGATGTACTTCTGCTTCTGGGCTAGGTCTGCTTTTGTGTCCTTTCTTGGGAGACATTCTTGTTCTGTGGATGAGAAATGTGTGTGCAGTTTCCCTGCAGTACACATTTTCATGAGAATGTTGTATGAGGTAAAACATGATAATACCAGGTCTGATGGCCTCTGTATGGGCCACACTGCTGGTACCACAACCTGCTTAGCCTGCAATTGAGAACACCCACATCTCACCTTTACTTCCAGACCTGTCTCTGCAGCCATGGAGAATTTGGCCTTGTGCCTTGCTGGTCAGTGGCTGGAGGAGTGCCATGCATTGAGGTTCATTCCTCTTCTGGTCAATGTTAAGGGATGCACCACACTGTTGAGAACTGTGCTGTTAGGTCTTCCTTTCTTATTGCTTTGGCCCATCTGCCACAGAGGAAGTGTTATCCACTGGTTTATTGAGTTTCACTTGACTGCGTCATGCTAGCTGAAGACTTATTTCTTATCATGTCTCATAGCAATCACATCTTTGAAGATTTTGTGGAGTTTTGCCATGCATCAATAAACCCAATTCCCAATGGGATTTGGATCTAATATTTTCCATGCTTGTGTAAAATCAGCTTTTCAGTCCATGGCAATCTACTGTGCTGCATATATTCGGGAAACTGGCAATCTTGAAGTGAGTTCAGTTGTCCTAAGAATAGCAGGACAGAAAAGTGAGCCGAGTAAGATGGATATAATTAAAACCCCAGCAATCTTAAAACAAGTATAATTTTAAGAAAAAAGGCGGTTTGAATAATTTTCTGTGGCCTATTTACATAAGCATATGTCTAATCCAGCTGAAAAAAGTAGAGTATTCTAGCATTGTACCAGAAAGATAAGGATGAATTTTGGGTTCTTTTTTGTATTTAGCTCTTTCCCTCAAGCTTTTATTGTATCAAATTATTCTGTAATATTTGAAAAGCTGAAGAACACTCTACCTGAATAAAGTGTAAACCACTAGCAATATAAATGCACTTGATAGATGAGGAAGGGAGATGCAACTTTTCATAAGGTTAGTAAAATGAAAAGCTGACCTTACAGCAATTTAGAATTTCATAAGGTGCCAGTGAAGTTTCGAAGTTCTGACAAGTTGATTACAGTTAGTGAGTGAGAAAAACCTCTTGAGGGTACTTTGGAAAAAGGAATTACAAGAGTTTTCAGTCACAAAATTAAAAGCTGTTTCCTTAAAAGATGCTGAGATTTAATTTAAAATTTGAACCTTTGAGATATGTACTAATGACCCCTGTTCCCCATACATTGAGACAGAGTAATGAACAGGATTGTAAATTACATGCCAAATGATTATGGATGAAATCACAGTGAACAGAAGGCTCATGTCAGTTATGGCCTGGGACTTATGTACAGCTCTGATACCCAGCTTAGGTGCTCATCTGCTGCCATGGATGTTCCTCTGCTGTTCTGGGACATTGTGAGTGGTGTGAGCCAACAGGCTGCTCGATTTTATTTTCTCTGAGGAAAATGGGTAGACTGTAGGATAACATAAGAATATTTATACACATAGTGATCTCATGATACCAAGATATAAGGAAAAGCTGAGAAATAGCACTGTGTTCCCCTAAGATTTCTATTAAAGGGTTTAATGATAAAAGTGAGAAAACTAATCACAAATCTCAAGTTAGTTTCAAAAAGACATGAAAAATTCAAACCCCCTATACTTTAGAAAAATACTTTTAACATGGAGCTTGTTTTTAATTGAGCTGATGTTCAACAAAGGTATTTAAATATTAAAAAGCCCCTCTATTCATGTTATCTGAATCAGTGGCCCATATAGAATTTAAATTAGTTAATTTCACAGATTTTAATAACAAAAAAAATGACTCTGCATTTCTGAGTCTTTCAGAAATATGTAGCTTATTCATAATGATATAAAGATCTGTGGTGGGGCAATCTCAGCAATGATGAGAGCAATGAAGGGTATAATTCTCCATATAATGAAAAAGCTCTTCATCTTTGATTAACTGAGGAGATCCAAAATGTCCAAAATTGTTTTTTCAGGATGAAGAAAAACTAGCTTCGGAAATGTTTTTGTTACCCATTCAGGGATAGCAATATATGTTAAAAAATAAACAAATCCCACTGGATCATACTGGATCTCTCACTCAATTGGAGTGTCTTGGTGAATTGAGTGGCTGATTTTTTTATTTGATCCTTTGGAATTGGTCCTATACTCCTGAGGAATTCTTTGGCAGATACAGGGTCATTTATAAAGTCATGGTTACAGTTACTCTTCTGGATTAGGTCCTGATTGCAATTATTTACATATATTTGAGGAAATCCATACAGGATATGAGGGGACCTGGGGGAATGTAATATTAACACCACACTGAAAGAGATATCATTAGATAACTTGGTACTGATTCAGTGTTAAAAGACTTCAGTGATAGACTTGGGCATTTAAACACAACCCAGAGAGTTCAACAGGTCACTCTCAAGTGTATGGTTAACATTGTTGTCCTTCGTTTTGCAGTTTGTCCTTTCTGGCAAAGATATATATCTTTCTATATTAATAAAAACTATTTATAGGTCAGACATATGAATTATACCACTGACTGTCTTGTACGGCAACTAAATCCCAGTTTTGGCCACATGTAAGAGATTTTAGGTCCTGCTTATTTCCTGTATTTCTTTCATTCATGCACAGTCTTGTAGGGGATGCCTATATAGATTTGTGTGTACCTTATCCCTTCTGTTTTGTTTGATCCTATTCTGAGTATCTCTGAATTTTCTGGTTTTAGGCTATGGCTCTTGACAGTTTTCGTGTGTCCCTGAATTTCATCAGTTGTGGGATAAGACTCGTGATGCTTACCTCTCAGTGAAAAGCTTTGTACTCTTCTGTTGAAAAATGCCTTGTGAGAGCAAGGCATTATTATTTACAGATTTAACTCTGGGCAGCATTGAGTGGTACCACCAGAATGCTAAAAGACCTGTAAATCTGTTGTCCGTTCCAATACATTTTCAGAAGCCAAAACAAGCAAGGAAAAGCAGCAAACTGTAAAGACAGGAAAGTTGCTGGTATAGGATGGCAGGCTGGGATGGCAAAGACAATTCTCTTTCTTGCTTAAAACAAGAGGGCGTCTTGTGTCTGAGCAAGCTGATGTAAAGTAGGCCTGGGGGAATCAAGCAGGGAAACAGCAGACACAGACAGCAATAAGACACTCTTTGGAGCAACAACAAAACAGATGGTTCAATGGCCCCCTGTCCACTCCAGAGAATATACAATTACTTACAGGACAAAGCCCATCTGGTCCTATAATAATCTGAGAATTCATCATGGCTAAAACTGCAGTAGGCCTTTTGCCAGCTGTTTAAATTAACTTGCCCCTCTATAAACCTATCTAAAAAAATTAAATCCTCTCCACCCTTTTGCCTGCTGTAATGGGTTCACCTCTTGCCTTGTGATCAGAAAAACAGAAGAAACCTGGGCCACCTGTTAGCTTTGGGAAGGTGGCCTGTGTCTATTGCAAACTGCAAATGAAGTGAGCAGTCATAAAGTTTTAGAGGCCACCCTGTAAGCTTGTTTGAAATTTTGGCACTGTGACTGATCGTCCAAGGCCAGACAGATAAAGGAGAGAGCGTGTAAGGCTGTATAAAAGAATAGCTCTTCATGAAAGGACAGTATTTTCAAGACGCTAAGCCAAGGACTTGTATTGAGCTCAAATGGAGCAGGTGATTGTGCTATAAATAGGAGCTTGTAGAGGTAGAAGGAGAAAACAATATAACCATACTGGGATAGACTGCAGATTTGGGAATTGTGGAACATCAGTGGCATTATTTAATATTCAGAGTCCATGAAGTTATGGCTTTCTAACTTTTGTAGTCACATCTAAGCGACAAGATGCACACAGAAGTCTCTCAGCTCAGGGCAGGAGCCAGTTTGCTGTGTATGTTAAAGGCTGTGTGTTTATGTTAAACTGGGCCCTGGTGTTTAGATGGCAAGTCTGAGGGTAGGGTGCAGGGCAAGAATAAAAGCTGCTCAAATTCAAGCTGCAATCTCCTGGAAGTATCTTTGGACAGTATCCTAAGCACTTATTTCTTAAGTTCTTTCATGCGCATTGTGTCACTTTGGAGGAGTCTCTGGGTCAAGTAATACATACAGTTAATTCCTTATTAAATTTTATCCTCTGTGCACATTATTGCCATTTTCATCATTGATCTGATTTTAGCTTTTGTAAGAGCTCAGCTGGTTTCAGTATGCAGTTGGCTTACAGAAACCCATTCAACCTTTTTAGCCATTTACTTAAACTATCAAAGAGACATAATTGCTACCTGCAGGTGACAGAGAGAAAGTAGAGGAGTGGAATGAAGAGAATATGTGAATATAAAAACTCGTCTGTCTGCATACGAAACCAATACTGTCCTAAGGATAAAACAAAAGCCTTCTTCCTCAATCAGGCATCCAGTCTTGTGAAATGAATGCTTCCTCTAAACATCTTTCAAATTCAATCTCTGTCATTTTCATACCTGCACTGCAGCTAAGATTTTAGTAACCAGCTGCCAAAGAAAAATGTAGAGACGTTGCAATATGTTTTCAGAATCTGGAATAGATTTCAGGCTGTCACTGGCTCAATTTCAGGCTTTTTGACAAGCTATAATCTGTCCTTCTTGGAACAATTGACAATTTTGCAGGCAGAAGCTGTACAAATAGCCTGAAAAATGGACAGCTATTATTTTAAAACTATTATTAAGAATAAGAAAATGAAAACTAAAAATTACAGGTGTTCTTATTTTGAGTGCTGTTTTTCAGATTAGTGAATCTAATTTTTGTAATTCAACCTGGTGGTCCAATTCTAAGTAAAAAATGTTAAACTGTGACTAGCTTAGCATTTGTTATGAGAGGAACATATGGCATTTATCTTACGGGAATATACAGTGAGCTGGCATGCCAGATGACACAAAGAAAAGAAATATAATTAGATAGCATGTTAACTGTCACAGTGCACTCGTAACATCTAGGTGCTTTGGTAATAATAAAAGGTGCTACTGCATGGGAATTTGACACTGCTACCAGAAGGTCCTCATCTTGCTACTTTTTGCATTTTTCATCCCTATGACCTGAAAACATCTCACTGATACTACAATTTTTTTTCCTTTAAAATGTATTGCATACGAACTTTCTTTCAAAAAGTTATAATTTTATTTTGTAGTTAAAATGTTGCCTGGTTTATCTGGTTCTAGTGTGGTTCTTGCAGCTCTGTGTGCGTGTATCGGTGCACCTGTCACTCATAGGCTTTATTGCCACAACAGTCCCACTCCCAGCCTTGCTTACACAGAAGTCATTGGGTGTCACTGAAGTACAGACGTGCCCTCAGCTTTCTCCTGCTTCAGCACTTTGAGTGCACACTTTCTTAGTGTGTCCTAAGAGAGTTGGTAATTCCCTCTGCAGCGATTATGTATGGGGATATACACCATCCTGTGTCCCCAAGCACATGTGTGGGAGCAGCACATAAGGATGTTGTACCCAGAGATGAATTTTATCCCATTAAGACCCAGGTGTAACTGAGAGATTCAATGATGCATGAGGTTTTCACGGGCTGCTAGGACACAATTGAATTTTATCTGAATTGACTACTGTGCAAACATCCCTAAATCCAAACCTAATGACCGTGGAAGGTATTAACCTCTATCAGTACTGTACATGACACCTTGGCATCCTCTGTGTTTACAGTTTGTAGTGAGTGCTTCATTAAGATTTCTATGCGTGCTTGCCATTGCTGCAACACTGCAGGGACAGATTAGAATAATAGGAAATGTTTATAAATCACATTTAGGAATTAAAACAGAGAGCACAAAATTGCCACTTTCAGGTGGGAGAAAATAAGATTTTGTTTTTTGTTGGTCTTTTGTTGCTTCAATTCAATACCTGGTGTTTCTGCATGTAATGATGATAGGAAGGCAGTTGCTACCTACTGTTGAGCAACTGGAAAATTGTTTTGGGTTTTTTTCTCTCCTAATCATTTTCTCTGAAATAACATCACTTATCTGGCTTACTTTTACTCCATAACATTCAAAATCAGATAGATTTTTTTTTTTTTTTAATTTCACTTATTTGAGGAAGGCCTTAAAGAGCATATGTTATTCTGTGTCCTTAGACAGTGTATTATTTTTGGCAAAATTTTAAAGAGCTGACCTAAGCACCTATTTGCACTGTTTCAAGCTTAGAACTACCAAACAATTTTTAGCACCTTCATATCACTTAAAGCTCTGCAAATTTTTATAACTACCATTCTTATTTGAACATGCAGAGAAGGGAACACAAAAATGGAAATTAAAATTTCATTTAAGCCCCGTGTCACTGTTGTTTAGCTAATTACATGACACATAATACCTTGCATCAGATGAAGTGTGTAGGAGTTGTGTCTATTAGATCCAAGAGCCCTAGGACCTCGGGAGATGTCGAAGAAGATAACTCCTGGTGGAAGGGTCCAAGAGTCGGAGGACTTCCCCCTGAGGTGGAGAAGTCAGTAGTTTGACCCGAGAGTCCACAGGCCTGCCCCTTTTACCCACTGGTTCTGTTAGCTGTCTGTTAATTCCCCTCTTCTGGAAAGTTCTGTTTCACTCGGTTGTTGGTTTGTTGTTCTCCCCTGACTGCTCCCTGCTCCCCATGTTATTGGACAGTTCCCCTTAGGCTCTCCCTTGCTCCTCCCCTGAGTTGAAGCCGGATTGGTTGTTTGTGTCTCTTACAAGCGGGCTCCCGCTACGACAAAAAGGCAACTTTCACAGCATACCCGGCCATGAGTCTCTCCCTTCCATTCTCCAGCGCCTAGGCGGACTCCACTCACCCTACCCCCTTAGGCTCACGCCCACCACCCTTACCGGCGGAGCCGGCTGAGCTCTCCTGGAGCTACCACCACCCTGCGACAGTTAGGTTCTCTGGGGTTGTGCCGGACTAGGGTGGCTAAAACCTGGGCAAGCCGTCCCCAAGTTGAGCCTCACCAAAGGCGAAGACCATACAGAAGTGTAAGAACTGATCTTCTGCAGGCAACATGCAGTACTGGCTGTGCAGGCTGAATGGGTGAGAGAAGCTCTGAAGTTGCACTGAAGTTGCTGTTCCAGCTTGCTACTCAAGTAAGGACTCAATGTACTTACATAAGGCCATTTTCCTCGACCTGTCGGAAAGGTAAAAAGAAACTGTTTGAACGACCTCCTTCTGTTTTGGAATAATAGAAGATATTTCCTGCACAACCCCCATGCTTTGTTCATAGCCCTTGGCCATCACGACTACAAAGGTGCTGCTGTCACAGTTATTGAAAGGTTTTTAGGCACCTGTCTCCTGAAAATTTCAGATTGCTCTGAATGGTTAGGATTGCTCAGATGCTTAGGATATCACATTTCTGAAGTGCTCAAGTGACATGGCATTTTGACAGGTCCTGGTTTTCCTATAATTTCTATGAAAGCTTGCTGCAGCTGCTATGGATTTGAAGTGGCTCAAGTGTCATCTCAGGGAAAACAACCAACAAAAGCAGATGAACTTCTGGATACTTGAGACCCTTTGTCTGTCTTCAAGTCTGAGAGAAAATATGGATCTGTGTGTGACAAGCATATCAAGACATGCACCTATATTGAAAAAGGGCAGTGAAAAGTGTGATGCAGCATGTAACTTTTGGTAAGTGGTCTGGCTGTATCACCAAGGGGTAAATCCTGCTCCAGGGATAGAGCAGAAGGAGTATGTATCATATTTATGTAGCTGTTATATGGATAACAATGCTAAACCAGTGTTCTGTTATGAGAAGGTGACCTTATGTGTCTTCTAGAACCAGAATATTGGCTCCATAGAGATAGTGCTCCCAAGACACAAAGCTTTTGAAGGTTTGTACCCTTTCCTTGACTTCAACAGTTTCATAGCAACTGAGAAAGGTGCTCCTATTGTATGAAGCATGCAAGGGATTGATTTTAAATACAGGTCATGTTTAGTGTACAGATTTGAGTCAGAAATATTCTTTTATAATGTCACATTACTTTAAAAGTAATGGGACTCATTTAACTCAGTTTTGAGACAGGGGATGGGATTAGCCTTAGCTATAGCTGCTGCCATATACTGAAGATGCTTCTGACTGCACTTCATGTATTCCAAGCACATTTTCAGCTCAATAGTGTTACCAGTCCTAGATTTGCATACTAAGAAAGAAACATTATTCAAGTTAAACTTCAAGAATAAATCTAATATTCTAATGTATCTAGCATTAAGAGTTATGAAATGAGTGCAGTAAAGAAGTGGGTAATATAAGCCCAAGACCTACTGGTGTAATAAATATTCTAATGAAGATAAATATTCTATGGAAGTTGATCAGTTATTCTGAAGACACTCCATGGCTTGTAAGCGTCTGACTTTTACATTATTAATTATTTAGCTTTAAAGGAATCAAAAGATTCAGGAGATTGAGAATGGCCATTTTTCTCACCATTTTTCATCTATCCATTGTTAATTTTGTTGTACTGAAAAAGCGGAACTCTAATAGGACTTAAAGGCAACATAAATGTGTGTCAGAATTAACAGTGGTCCTTGGAGAGAAAAAAACCCAATATATTTGGCATTCCTCTGAGTGACAAATGAAATCAGGCACTAAGAACAAGTGTTGCATGCAGAAATGTGCTCTAAGACACTGAGAAATTGATAAGCAGATTGTTTACATCTGGGCTGTGTCTTGGGAAGGCCTTAATCAAATTATCTCAGATTTACATTGCACAGTGGTCCTCTGTCACTAGTAGCATCAGAATTTTCTGGCCTTTTTAACTCCACACATGGCGTGGCAGACAGTTGCTCCAGCACAGTCTGTCACTTTGGTGCTGTTCTGTGTAATGCAGAACAGGATTGTGATCAGTTGCTAAACGTCATTAACTCCACCCTCTGGATTGCTTTCTGCCTCTGCTTGGTGGGAGCAGCAGCAGAGCAGATCACGCAGTAGTTAATTCTTCTAGATGCCTGTCACAGCACCCACACATGGGCTTCTTGTGTTAGAGGTCACTACAAAACAGAGAGCTGTCCCTCAGGAGCTTGTCAGAGGTTGCTCATTTCACAGAGGCTATAAAAGTTCACATGAACTTGATATGCACTTCATATGAGATGACAAGACGTGAAGAAAAACCCTGCATCACCTTAACACAACCTTCAACAAATGAGTTCTGTCATGTTTTCACAGTAGCAAATACTGAAGGCACATCTGACACTTGCTGCATGTGGCTGCAATTTGATTTAATATTGTTCCTGTCCCTTGCTTACCTTGTTGATCACAAACTATTTTTGCAAATGTCCATTCCAATTTGCTTTCAGCCTGAACGGTGTTTATTAAATGATTGTGCCTACATCTTTCCTAATTCTAGCATGTCTTTTGTAGATCAAATACAAATGAAGAAGGGTTCAAAACACATAGACGCTTGGAGGGAAACTGTTGCCAGGTGTTTGCACAGAAACTCTGTGCATATATAACAACACTTGCTCTGTCTCCCCCAGGGTGGGGAGGCACTGCCAGGGAGCCGCTTCCCTGTCAGATGCTGCCACAGCACTTGGAGGTTTCTCCAAAGGAATGACATGGCAGAATTCAGTAAGAGAGTGTAAGATGTTGAGCTAAGCTAGCTGTGAGATGGCCCAAAATGGCAAACCAGCTTCGTGGCAGCAAACCATGGCCATTACACAGTACTTCCACTGAGGCTGTAGAATCCTAGCCCAGCCCTCATATTCTGGGTGCTGTACTGGAACTACAAGCTGTACTGTTTGCTATCTCTTGGCCTTCACTTTTCCTTGCTGTTTTGCACTCTGCAGAAAAGGGATGGTTTTAACCTGATGTAAAACTACACAGATTATAGGTGGTAGGTAACAATCTTGATGACCTAATGTGCCATTACACAGTGAAATACCAAGACCTTGTCAGGAAGGGCAGAAGTTTCCTGTTAAATGACTGAATTTTTGAACAAAAGGTATAGCATTCTGGATGGTAACTTTATGTAGCTGCTCCATTAAGTGCAGCTCTTGTGCTTTTAGCCATCTCACTGGGCATTTTATGTAAATTTTAGCCCAGTAAGTCTCCACAGGTTATTTGTCCTGAATGTATCTGGTGGAGTTTGAAAGGTGAATAATTGAATATTATTTTTTTAATGTTTGACTTAGTCTCGGCAGATGTGTCTTGGAAAGCATAGGCTATAATTTATTTCAAATACAAACATTAATCCATTGCTGTCTATGCTATTAACATTTGCAAGGGGCTAAGTCTCTTAGAATCTCTCAAAAGCCGCTAAGAACATCATTACTGGAACACTCAGTTATGGCCTTTTAATTTCATTTTTACTAACTGGTTTGGTTAGTTGCAGCATGCTCAGTGGGGTGGGTCAAGGCACTATTTCACTGATACACAATATTTGCATAGAAATTTTTACTTCAGTGTCCTTAAGTGCTCTGGAGAAATATTTCTAATAGATTTCCTAAAAAAGCAATATTCTTACCTTCCTTCCCTTTCCATCCTTCTTTTTTTCCTCTTCCCCCTATTTATGTGGGTGCATATGTACATTTTAGATGAACCATTAACTTGTCCATGCGTTTGGAAAGTTTTCAAAAATCACTTTCTTATTGGTTTAAGGAGCAATAGCAAAATTAGAAAGCACATCCTGACACTGGAGGATGCAACGGGAGGAGGGATGCAGAAATCTGGACTTGAAACACATCAATATATGTCAAAACATATTTTAGTAAATTCTCAAACTATAACCATAGGCATTTTTTTCCTGCAGGACAGACTAAATTTAGAGTCAGTAAGGTAGATAATTTTAAAAAGTGTTAGGGATTTTTTGTGTGTGTAGTAGTAATTAAATGAATGCATGAAAAGAAATTTGAATTCACACAGAACCTTCTATTCAAAGTGAACAGATATCAGTCAAAATTAAAAGGAACCTCTAAGTTCTGAGACAAATGTTCTGATCATATCTTGAGATGGGTGCAGAATGTCTGTCTGCTTTCCAGAATTTGAACGATCGCATATTCACAGAGGAAAGTCTCTTGAATCTTTCTCAACCTTTCCTTAGAATGGAAACTCTTGAGAACCAGGTTCAACTACCTGTGGAGAGCCTGCATATAGAGATAGCTACAGATAGAGACAGTCATCCTCCTCCTTTGGGGCACACACAGCTGTTGTGGCTCAGGTGTGAATTATTTTGTTTGTTGTCTAGGTCACAGCTTTACTGCTGATTCTGCTGACAGAGATACTTTTGTTGTTTCCAGAACTCAGTCTGGAAGTCTCTTTCCAGAACCACAAGGGTGAAGTTTATTGGCTGGTTATTAATCCATTGTGAATTCTGAATTTATCCTAGTGTCTACTCTTAAGTCTCACTTTTCTTTCAGTGCAAAGGTTGCAGCCTTTTCTCCCCTTTCACACTTTTACCCATGCCTGTCAAGCATGCTTACTCTGGCCCCAGTGAACATAGAGAATAAAAAAGCAAGAACAGTGGTCTCTCTGGGTAGGGCCTAGAGCTCTTTTAAGTTAAAACCCCCAACAGGTTCAAGCTTAAAGTCCTCTATGTGTGCTCTCACTGTTTCCTTTATTACGTATCCCCACATAGTCCTTAAACACTCAGAACTGGCTGTCTGGGTGTACAGAAAAGGATAATAACAAGAAGCCTCTCTAAATAAATCTGTACAGTTTTCACCAAAAATTTAAAGTAAAGTCTACTAGCAATGTCACCAACCCTCTATTTCTACTGTTCTTGAGAGTATCTCGTTAAACATCAGTAACCCCCTGAAATATTTCAATAATGTTGTTTATTGCAACACATGATTGGATATTAAAGTGTTTTATATTCCAGTTGATAAAGAAGTTTTTCAGCTGTAACTTTAAAAGCCACTGGTAAATTTACAGAAGAACCTGTAAGCATCAACATAGTGCTAAATTCTAATAAAAGAGGAAGGAGCCTGGAAGCTGATAAGAGAGGTGGTGACTTAGAGAAGAAAGATAGTTCAGGCAAGAGTGAGCACAGAGCACTGAGTTGTAAATAAAGAACCTAAACGTTTTCAGGAAGTCCAATGCAAATATTAAAGCTGTGTATGGGAGCCTTAAATAACACAACTGGAACATATGTCATGCTAAGGACAACACAGATCTGGCATCAGTTAGGGGGTTAATCTTCATATAATTGTATGTATTAGCCCCTATATTTATGTAAGAATGAAATCTTACGATCGAAAGATAATATGTCTAAGACTGTGCTTTCCTTCTGTGGGTTTTACCACAGCTGTGAGGAAAAAAAAAATAGTGTTGTAAAATTAAACAAGAAGGATGAGTAGACATTCAGGGGTGGAAAAAAGGTGAGTTAATTCTTCCTCAGACTGCTGAACTGTCAAGCAACGCGTTGATTTTGGTAGGGGTGGGGTAAAGAAGCCTGGTGTCAAGGTGGGATATGTTGATTCTTACGTAGGTGGCTGAGGTACTGTGGTGGTGAACTCCAGAAACTGCATGGGGAGAAGTCCTGACATTCCCTTCCCTCACACAAATCTCACTCTGACCTTACTTACCCCTGCTTCATGCTCAAGTCACTTGAAAGCTGATGCCACCAGCCATTCCAAATTATAGGATGCTTAGTGATTTTAGAGGCGTATTGTGTATAACAGACATTTAACTGCTGCTGTTGCCAAGAGGCCTCTTCAGCACCATCTCAAAGAAATATTCCTTTCTTTGCTGCGGGTGGAGACCTGTGAAAGAAGGGGGGATTTCCCTGGCAACAAGCTGTAAATAAGTACCTTGCTAGCTGAGGTTCAGATGTGCTGGGCTGCTCTCCTCTATGGAAAAGGGTAAAACTGGTAGCACATGGACTAGGAAAGAAAGTCAGCATCCTCAGTCTTACAGAAAAACATGTCTAGGCTGGTTTCTGATGGTTTCAGGAAAATCTGTTATTGCAATGTTCTTCCAGTTGAATGGAAACTGTCCAAATTTAATTGCTGTCTTTTTTTTTAACTGAGCAGACACTACCCTGGCAGCAAAACACCAGGAGTCACATCCAGTTTAGCATTTATGGTACAGCAAGCTCACTACAACAAAAAGTAAGGGTTTTCACAAAGGCAAGTTCACAAATTTAAAGTATTTTCTTTCTGTTTCAGTCTGCTTTTGAATCACAGATGTATTTGAAGCGCTTTTATTCAATCAAATCAAGTGAAAAAAAGAAAGGCAAATGATAGAATAATATTTTCGTGTGTAATGAACCAGCTTATATAAATATGATGAGGAATTTGGTGCTGTTCTTGTAGTCCCCATTACTGGTACAGTGTAAGACAAAATGTTGTTTTTTTTCTAAACCATTACTGAATTTTTCACAAACTGAAGAATCCTTGATTTGTAAGCTTTGATTGTATAAAGAGTCACAGATTTTCATGTCAGTGGAAAAGCTGTAATAACCTGGATCCCCTGGGGAAGTGTTTTATTTGTTGGGTGGGAGATTTTGTATGGAAAGTCTGTGTTTCTTACTTGAAACAATGTGTTATCAAAGAACTGAGATTCAGCTGTTACCTTTATATATGCTGTGAATATTAGAGTAATGTACTTATGCTACCTGTGGGTCAAAGTGGCCTTTAAATAGAAGTATTCAAAATTTATTGTGAACATCATATGTCTAAAAAGTTATGCAAAAATTCTGTAGTGAAAACAGATTTAATGAAATATTAACTACTTATAAGTTTGATGATATATGCAATACTTTATTCCTATTTTTGTGTCAGAAAGAAACAATGCTGAGTAGGAGGTGACTGGTTCCCAAATGGAAAAAAGAAGAGGTCATAGCTAATGTGTCGTGAGTGAACAGAATGAGTGTTTATGCAGGTGATAATTAGCCAGAAATTTTAACCCAAGAATTATCTACTATTTTAAACTAGTGCTTTAGATTGTTTTTACTTGGTGTATTTCACAGAATATCATGTTCAAGATGTTCATCAATTGTTCAAAAGAGCAAAATGTGTAACGGCATAATTTATATATTTTATGTAAACGTATTTTTAGTGTGTATGTTAGCCTGTGTGCAAAAAACATTGCACCCTTGAGATCTGTGCTTTCCCAGCTCAGCAGGCTTTCATGTAACTTGCTTGGGATGGAAAAATAGGGGCTCATGCAATTTATTTTTATGAAAAGAATTATCATTTCAGAAATTGGAGTTTAAAATTCTCTAGATGACACAAATTCTTAAAATTCTCGAGTAGACAACTGTATAGTTTTTAACAAGGGAGAGAAATATTACAGTTTGAATACACAGCACTACAAACTTAAGCACTTTTAAGTTAAAACTCACTTCTTTCACATACCTTTGAAACATAGCATAAATTTCCTCCTGGACCTCATATACCATGATGCACTTTGCTAAAGCATCTGCTGTGGTGGATCACTGAGAAATGAATATTTCATCATGACAGCTTTGATTTTTAAAATTATTTCAAAATGCTTCAGTTTTATATTGAGACTATTTATTTTTTAATCATGCATTTGTTGGAATTAATAGCATTTATAAATAAAATAATTGAAAATACATTGAAATGCTAGACAATTGATTTGATAAATGATAAACA
Organism: Drymodes brunneopygia; assembly: GCA_013400955.1. Lineage (NCBI taxonomy): Eukaryota > Metazoa > Chordata > Aves > Passeriformes > Petroicidae > Drymodes > Drymodes brunneopygia. The sequence continues at coordinate 591,902 of VZTZ01036304.1, forward strand.
AATGATTTGAACCTTTCTGATTTTGTTGTCTTCCTGTTGTCACTGCTTCTACTTGTCCCATCTTCTCCTTTTCACAAAAATTTTTAATTCCTTTAAATCTGCATTTTTTTAAGTTAAAAATAACTTATGAAACAAGAATGCTTGTAAAGGTACACTAGCCATCAACTATGTTGTTAGTACACATTTATTAACATTTTTACTGGTACTTGCACACAGTCCACTGCCTGATTTGAAATGGTAGTGAACATTAGCTTCACAAAATATTTGCTATTTAATTCTAAACAGTGTGATTTTTTTTCAGACTTTGCCTGCTACTAAATACATTTTGCAAGACTTCAAATTATTTCATAGAGATGTTATAATAAGTTTTGGCTTTGCGTCTGAAATTCTTTCATTCATAGAACTTCTCTGAGTTTAATGGGAATTTTTCTACAGGAAAGATTCAAATTATTAAGGACATCTATAGAAAAAATAATTCTTACTGCTGATGTTAAACTGAAGGCTACTGTCAAAATTACTCATGTTAACAGGCAAAACACAGACACAGCAAAACAGAAAGTTGAAAACATTAACCTATTTTTGGATAGAAAAATGAACTTAATAAGTGCTAGAAGTGTTGCATAAACAAAATACCGTCCTTATTTTACTTTATGTTTCTCAGTTGCTGCATCATCTCCCGTGTATATTTCTAACAGTGTATCAACTTGCCTGAATCACCATTGTACTCTCTGAAAGCTCTACTTGTAGATCCTCAGTAGGACAGAGACCTATGCCTTATCACTTCATGTTTCCATTTAGGCATAATTATCCTGAGTTATTTCATTTCTACACATTCTGTAGAGATTCATTTAAGTGGCAGTTGTGCAAGCCTGTGCAAGTTTCCTGCCACTGGGGAATCCAGATTTTAGTTGAACTCCAGGACAGAAGATTGAGCCTGACTACATTTACTTTAATTCCTCATGCTTCTCATTTTTCCTCCTTATAACTCAGAAATAAATGATTTCTCTGGGAAAAAAACACAAGTTTTTTGGCACTGAGGTTCTTCCTCAAGTACTAAATATAGAGGTAGTTCATGCTTTGTAAGTAACCTCATGGAAGAGTGTCTGAGACTAGTGTGTTTTGCTCAGAAACATGTAATTCTAAAAGCAGGTCCTATATCCATATTGTCTAGCTAGCTTTATTTGAGCATTCACTTAATTAAAGTGATTAGGTTAGGAGCCCTCATGGTGGGGGTCTCTCTGCAATCACTGGAGGGAGACAGACTGGACTCTAGAAATGTTTGTTTGCTGTGCTGCTGTGGAGTGGGAATAATCCAGCCAAGAGGTGTCCATTGACTCAGTTCCTCATGTGGTATCTGCCTGTCACCCTTGTGTTGGAGCTGGGTCTTCCTCAGGGTGCTTGGGCCACACAAATCTTACTTCTGCTGGTCACTGGACAAGCTTAGTTTTAAACTGTTTATAATTCATTTTGGAAATAAACAGGAAGTAGTGGTAAATATATAAATTGTCTCAAAACTGATTCAGTCTTATTTCTTTCCCAACGAGTGAGGAAGGTTCAAAGCTGGGCATTTGACATGAAAAGCTTTGGGGAAGCTAAGACAAGGTCAAAGGAATGTGGGAGGAATTTTAGTTAACATTATAACTGCCGATCTATGTAACATTCTTAGAGGTTCAGAGAGATTAGTTTTCTTCTGTTATTTTCTTTTCCCTATTGATTTCTTGTTCAAGCTATTGAAATACTGATTTAACTGATTTAATCCTACTGTACTTGCTACATCTATGTGATGCCAAAATGTAGAGGGTGTGGATTACATCTGTAGGTGTAGATAATTCCATTTACTGTGGATTTTCATGGCTATCCTTGAGGTAAGGATGCAGCCTTCAGTTTCTAGGCAGGGATAGTGAAATAGGAATGCTGAAGCTAGAAGAAAGAAATGCAGAATCCTGAAATACTACGGTTTAGGTTTGAGACTGAAGTCACCACAGCATATTTGTTCCTGCAAATTAGTTCTGCTGACTTACTGTAGCATGCACATGAAAAATATTTACATGTCCAGTCCTCCATATGGGACTGTGCTGTTATTAGGCAATCTAGTTTTACTTCAGCTGTCAATCAGCTGTCTCAAAATTTGCCAAGTCTCTGCTAAGGTTTGTATCTTGGCTGGTTGTTTGTGTGGGTGCCTAGAGCTGTGCTGTTCAGCATCCACAGGCAGCAGGTAGCCTGGCTTCTCTAAATGTTCAGCATTCCATGGCACAAGCTCCCGCACAGCACACGCTCAGTTCTCTTTGCTCCTTCCAGACCTTCCCCATGAGTGCAACTCAGTAGCAGGACAGAGGGGGAAGCCATAAAATCACTTCTGTTAAAGATATTCTGGTAACTTGTTCAGGGTACCTATACAGTGTGAGAGAGGCAAAAAGAAAATAAAAAGAAAAATATCAAGGAATGGGTAGACACTTGATTTTAATGAGCATTTCATGTAGAAGAATATTTTTGACAAGATTACATCTTGTTCTCCTGTTGCAGTTCATGTCTTAGAGCAAAGGAAGCATAGGAACCTGTAGATGTTCAGGTGGTTTCCCCTTACTCCTGAATGGTGTACGTAGAAACACAGATGTTGTTTGCTGTTGTTTTGAGGGTGAGGTATTATATCTTGGCTGTGAGTAGTCATAGTAACACTGCTTTCTCATGACTATTGAATGCTTGGTGCTGAAGGTTTCTTTAATTCTGGCAAACTGTTTTTCTCATTGCTTATTTTTCTTGTCAGAATTTGTTCCCCTCAGACTTTAAATCTAATTTGACAAGTTAGCCTATAATTTGACATGTCATAAACTGGAGGTGCTTTCACAATTTTGGTGCAGAATCTGTGTTGGTGCCTAATAGTTGTATTTGTTCTGCCAAATTGTTTTAATGCCCTAAATTTAGGACACTCTTTTCAGCTGGTGTTGGTGGCCAAAGCTTCTGTTGGGCTCTTAAGGCATGTCTAAACAGATGGGCACAGACAGCTGTAAGCTTCTCTGTCCACTCTGTGAGCCAGCCAAAATCAAGCCGGCTCTGCTCCGGAAGTTGCAGAGCTGCATTTGTGAGATGCTGTGCCCAAGCGTTTATCTACTGCCTCTTTGGCAGAGTTTCCAGGTCTAAGCTGGCTCTTGCCTGTCCATCCTGGAAAGTGAACAGGAATGTTCATGCCTGGCTCCATTCTTTGTGAGTGTGTGTGCCTGAAGGAATCAAACCCTGGCTCGTGTAGGGTGTGTGACTGACCTCAAGGGTTGCCCTTTTGTTTCATTCAAAGCAAATCTGAAATAATGAGGTAGTGCTGCCTTTTGCTCTAAGCCCCTTGCCGTGGTTGTCACCTTCAGGACCCCTCCCATGGAGGGGTGGTGTGGCAGTCCCCAGCTCATCTTTGAGCAGCTCCTTGGTGGATTTGTTTAAAGTGCACCATCATTTCATAAACCTTTCCAGTGCCTGACCTGAAACCGCAAGTGCAGGAAGACATGATAACTGCCGTGTTTGAAACCAACACCTTTGAATGCCAAACACATTGTAAGGAGCTTGTGCTCTCATGCACAATGCTTCTCAATTCACAGTCTTTTCCCATTTTCCACTTTGTGTGCCTGCCATCTGCTGATGTGCCTTCTCTAATTTGGATTATAAGGTCCCTAGGATATCACTGTAACTTTTAATATCTTACCTCTGAAACGTGGTTGGTAGTTATAATAATGATAGCTAATTAGAAGAGCTAGAACTTTGACAAAAGCTTTCTTCTCAATGATCTGTTAGTTCTAGTTTGATTAGGTAGGCAGGCACAATGCTTACACAGCGATACTTTCTGCTGCAAGTATAACTTGTGGTAGATGGTGCTTCTGGGACCTTTCACAGAGGGCATGTCAACACACTCACATGACTATAATACTCTCAGCTGAAGCGTTTAGTGCTGCATAGCACAAAATGCTGCTGAGAGAAAGAAAGCATTCGTCGCTGATACACAGAATTTGGTGATGCTGCTACTGTTTTTTGCTTTTACTATTCCAGATGTTCAAAATGAAGCTTTTGGCTGTCAGCTCTGGGGAAATATTCAAAGGAGCAAAGAGCAGCTAGTTCTGTAACTCCTACCAAGCGAGAGCTTGTGTAGGGAATGTAGATAAGATTAAGTAGGGTAATAAAAAAAGTCCAAACTATTTTCTGGGCTCCTGACTTTTGAATTTTTGCAGTGTGATGTAAAAGTCAGAATGAGACAAAGAAACTTCTGCTTAAAGGATAAGGATCAGCCTATAGGTACTTTTCTCTGTCTGGCTTCAGGAGGAATTGCATGTGCCATGTACATAGGCAGACTGTGGACTGTCTAATTAGGAGAGTGCAGAATTGGATGATTCTGTATTATGCTTAATCTTGGCTAATAAGAAGCAGTATGCTAAATTATCCTCTTGAAATTCAGCATCATGCTCATGAGTACAGAATTAATGCAAATCTATATTTTTTGGGGGGGAATCAGTGTTGGTAATTGAAACCAGGCAATGGAAATGTTTGCTTTCCTCTGTTAACATTGGTTTCTAGTTACCTCCATGCAAGCTAGAGGACTTGTTCTTTTTCTTTGCCTTGTTTATATCTTAATAAAAAGGAAGCAAGAGCTATCATCAGGTTTGATTTACAAAGAGAGAGAGAGAGAGAAAGCCTCCAGATGAGCATCAGATCTAGTGAAGTGTGTCCCACGTCACATAACCATCCATCTCCTTTCTTTAGTGAGCTGGGTTTCTGCTTCCTTGGGATGGTAGATTTAAATCAGCAGGTGATACAGGCACTGTTCATTTTGGCTGTGGTTTTCTTCCTCCTGTATGATGGTGTCGATATCAGCTTTTCATGGGCATTGCAGCAACATATCAGCACAAGAGGCAAAACACTCAGGTCTACTTTTAGTCTCAGTAGGTCTATTAGAGATAGAGAGCAGAATTGCCAGAGAAGCTGAATTGATATCACAGTCTAAAAAGAAAAGAATCCTGTTATATCAGTTGGCACAGCTTTATAAACCTTTCAGTGTTTTATGAGAATATTATTTGTTTGTCTTTTTGCCATGCAGATTCTTAACCTGTCTGAAGTTATCTGTATTCCCCAGTCCTTGGTCCCAACACATCTGTTGAAGCCTTTAGCATGTGTCCTCTACTATTCTCCTTCAACGATTGTCTGTGGGCTTTTTGTTTTCCTTCAGACAGTTTGTTGCAATTTTTCAGGCTGACAGGCTTTATGCATGTTCAGTAAGATTTTCTTTCAAATATGAAGTAGCCAAGTCTTTACTTACTGAACTTGAACATGAAAAAATGGTCCACTTTCCCATACAAAATTGCAAGCAAGCATTTTCTTTCAAAGCAATGTCCTTTTGTGGCTTTTTCTCACATGCTCATTAAGCACTGTGAAGTGTCTAGGAATAGAAAAAGGGATTTAAGATGCTTTAAGAAAAGACAGCATTCTTGTTCTGCTGTTATTCATTTGTACTTGTTAGTGTGTAGAGATCTCTTTCAGGCCCACTGGAATTGCTACCATCCAAATATGTCATAATAGACAACCCTTGTCCCAGAGATTTGCCAGGCTAAAGAAATCATGGGCAATGGTCCAGAGAAAGGGACGGCAGAGAAATGGAATTACTTGGCTGAGGGCACTCAGGATTTACTGTGAGCTGGAGAAGAGGGAAATGTGTGTATCTGCTTGTGCCAGGGCCCTGTATAATACTGTAAGCCTGTCCCATTATTTTAGTGCTGAGCTGAGCCCCCCTGCCCTCATTAAGCAGCCACTCATAGGCTGCAGAAATTAATATGTCTTTTTTCTTAATTTTATTATTTTAATGTTGAGTTTCCTCCCAAGACTGATAAGACGGATATTTTAAAACCTAATTGTTAAATTCTAGACTGCCTGGTTCACCTTGAGGAACCGAGTTCTTTGTAAAAGATTTTTGGATCAGTAGATTTTTGTGACTGACTCAAACTAGGACAGATATTCCAGTGTCCCAGGACTAGGCTCCATTTACAAAAGCTACATGCTTTGTCAGACAGAACTGGACCAGTGGGCAGAAAATGCCTTTCAGCACTGGGGAGCATGATTCTCCTTCTGATGCCAGGCTACAGAAGGTTGTATCTTTACTGCAACCTGCCAGCACATGGAATTTTGTTGCTGAATGAGTAATGAGAAAGAAAACCAAACAATTTTCTACTTATTTATTGTTGTTGCAGGAGCACTTTTTCCTCTGAATCTCTTTACAGAGAGTGTGGGAATTACAAGGATAAAGAGTGGATGGCTATACAAAATGTATTTATTTGAGAGCTGTGTGTGTGTGTGTGTATGGGTGTGCACTTGAATACAAGTTAGAAATGGCAGTAAGAAGGAAATTCCCTGTCCTTTCTCTAAGGTTATTGAAAATCCAAGCAGGACAAGATATTTCTATGCACGCTTTCATGAAATTCATGTGATAAATATAGGACTAAAACCACCAGACTTTTGTTAGTGGAAACCTGGTGCTTATTTTTTATAGAAATAAAATACTTGAACTGCATGAAAGCCTGGAATTCAGAAGCACAAAGACATTGGATTCCCTTTGCTATCAAAGGAAGGCTGATACACAAATAATTTTAAGTGCCAATCTGCTAAGGGTGCTGAGTTTCCTGTCCATATTATTCTTCAGCCTGCAAGTAGAGTGTGAAAGGCAACACAGCTGCTGGAGATACCAGTGCCTATCGCTTGGCAAACACGTGATCATTGAGCAAACACAGATATCCCCCCCAAACACAGGCTCTCTGTGTGCTCAGGTGGTGGAGCAGAGGAAGATGGGTGAATTACAGGGCCCTCTGGGAACCATAGATAACAGAAATGCTGATGCTGCCTCAGCACTTCTGAGCACCCAACAGCTCTGCTCTCACTCGGAGTGATGCTGCTCCACACTGTGCACCAGGTCTATTAGAGGCCACTGTCATGACCTCTCGAAAAACAAAGCAGAACAAGAATTTTTTGTTTGTGCCTATGTACATACGTGGTTGTATTTGTGCACAAATGCAGTGGCAAACAGTGGTGTGCCCCATTCTCTTTGAAGCTACAATGAAATGAAAGATAGATGTGAGGAGGTGATTGCACTCACCTGTGTGTCTTGTCTGTAATAGTTATGATTGGGATGACTAGCAAAGAGAACTTGCTCAAGTGCCCTTATTCCTGGAGGAACATGGGAATGTTAAATGTGCTTAGTGTAATACTGCCCTTATTAGTACCAATTCTTCAAAGTGAAATAGTATCAAAGTTAACTGTACTTAAGTAACTGAGTTTTGATTGCCTTAAAAATCTGAGAAAAAATAGAATTAATTTTTTGGTTTTGCTTCAAAACCAGATCAAATCCAGAGAAAAGACTGTGGGCTTTTATCACCTTGAAACAAAGGAGCATTTAAAAAATATGAGATTAAAATTTCTTAACCTTTTAAAACCACTATTACTTTACAGCTCTATATTTCACCCAGGAAAACTTGAATTTGTGAATATCTGTTTACATCAACTGCTCAGTCAGATCAGGTAAGCTCTGTGTGCTGTATGGCTAAGTTATTTGGATGAAAAATTTCAGTAAACCTTGCAAAAAATAAATTAGACCCCAAGAATATCACCCCCAACCTTCTGCTTCTAGCTACTACTTTCATTTGAGCCATGACAATAGTTTATTCAGCTTTTCTATCACTTGTCTCTAGGCCAAAAATTTCTATATTTTTTCTAAATAAACGTGGAGATAGTAATTTTATTATGCAGGTTGAATGCTTTATATAGCTCTCCTAGTCTTGCTGACATAATGATGTCTTGTGGCAATGCTTTTCCAAGATTAGTATTGTAGCACATAAAAAATTATGTCCTTTCTATGGATTTTCTTGTTTCTGTGAGCAGTGCTTTAGAGATTTAAAAAATGTTATTGGATTTGCCTATAAAGATAACGAGTTTTGTTCCTGTGGCACCAAGTATGGGAGTGTATTCATTGTTTATACACAGACAGTAGAGCTAGAAATGACAACTTTGAAGTGTTGACAAAAGCAAAATATTTGTACTTTTCTTGACAAATGAGGGCATATTAATATGTTTTGACTTAATCTCACAGGAATATATGCTCATTTAAGTATTAAGAGCCATAGTGTCAATCATTACAACCAACTCCTTTGCCTTGATAAATTAATTTATGGCATATTTTGGTGATATTGTAGGATCATTCTACGCAGGAGAGTAGTTACTTCAGGTCAAGTTAGCAGCATTTTATTTTTGAAGGCAAAATTGTGTTCCCTTGCGTTTGTCTAAAAACATTACCTGTAACCAGGAAAACTTTGACTTCCCTGCTTGCTTGCTACCCCTTCCTTGACCCAGGGCACATGTTGTCACATCTGTGTCAGGTGAACCTCTCCACATCTTTTGTCCTGGAGCATCTAGCCATGGTGGGCACTGTTGGAAGTTAAAGTGAAGTGAATGCAGCTCCAGACTTTCTCTGCCAGTCCACACAGAGACTTTTAGCTATAGCTAAAAGAGCACGCAACTTGAGTGCAGCAGGGCCAATCAAGAGACTGGCTGCTGAGATAAACTTAAGATCAGGAATTAGGCTTGACAGAAGATTAACAATTTGCCCTGGAAACAGCGGAGAGGGTAAAAATGAGATCAGAGATTTTACTTGGTAATTTTGGCATCTGGGAGTAGAAATCTGAGGAAAACTTCATATGTTGGGCCTTATGCATCAAGAAGTACAATATTAGCTGTCTGATACAACCCCTGAGGTTGGTGTTGTGGTGGATATTGTGTGGGGATGGCTGGTTTCCTCGGGATCTGCAGGAGCTGATTGATGGAGCTGTCACAGCCCCTTATGTGTCAGAGCCCGCAGAGGCCTGTGAGGGAAAATTTTAATGGTGCTTGTCATCAAAGAAAAATTCTGTGCTTCTCACTTCAGTGGTCCTGCTGACACCATCAACACAGGATCATGGCAGGCTTTCTCTTGTTGGCCTGATCTTTACTGGGGCTTCTCATAGATCCTTTTCACAGGATATGTCTCTTCTGCACCATTAAAGGCAGTGACAGGACTCCAGCTGCTCAGAAAGATGAAGTCTAACAGCCCTAGAATATTCTAGCTAGATACAAAAGTCATGAATATGTAAGATTTAAATGAATGTCATCTTGCTTGCAGGATGAGAGGAATAAGGGAGGAAGTATTTCTGTAGGGGGTTTTGTTGTTTTGTTTTGATTTGGTTTTTTAAATTTTTTTTGTTAATGTATATTTTCATAATTTATAATTTGTCTACATGCACAAAGAAGCTCAGGTTCATCAGCTGGATGTTGGAGGGTGTGTGCTGCCAGAAAGGTTGGTGGGACACAGGTTTGTGCTGAAGAAAAGCAGTGCTTGTCCCAGAGGAGAGAGGGCAGAGCAGGGCAGGCAGAGTCCAGCTGGTGAAGGAGTTTGCAGGAGCTGCAGCAGTGATAACTCCTGCACAGGGAGAGGAGGTGGTGATGAGGACTGCAAAGGCAGCGTGTCACAGGTTCTGATTCCTTCTTGTGACCTTGGAAGTTGAAGGAATAAGGAGAGATTGTAGTACATGCGTTAGACATGCTGTGCAAGGCATAACAGAAAAGATGGGAATTTTTTATCCAAAATCCCTTACTTCTAAGAACCCCCCCCCGAGTGCAATTTCTCAGAAAATGTCTATATCTCAGAAAACATAGGAAATGTGGACAAGCAAAGCTGGTTTTTTTCCTTATAATTTTATGATGCTATCTGCAAATGCTTGAAATAAAAGATGTTCTGTTCCCAGCTGCCAAGAACTTGGGCACTGCAGAGGTGCTGTGTGCAGTGGAGACCTTTGTGGGTAGTGGGAGCCCAGGATCAGGGCTGAGTTCCCCTGGCACAGAACACATTCCTGGGGTCTGCTGCCCACTGTTCTGGAATGTTTGGGAAAGCCTTAACATGCCTGCCCAGCACTTTTAGTGGCAGTCTGAAGCATTTTAAATATATGTGTTGCACCATTTTAAGTCTGGTGTAATAAATGAACACCTCATGGAGTATGAGTCAAAAATAGGAAAAGGGCAACAGGTTGTCTTAGAGAACTTTACAGAAACAGGGCAGAGTCTTTCTTTTTGCAGTGAAGCAAGATTGTAGGGAATATCTACATGAAAGGAAAAGGACAGTTTCATATTGTGTGGACACAGGTGGAGGCAGCCACATCCAGGTCTACATGTCATCTTCTGAGAGATGTCCCTGACAGGTTGTGGTTCTGTGTTCAACCTCCCTGCACTACAGGAGGGAGCAGTTATAGGTCCTATGAAAAAAAGCCAAGTAGCAGCAGCAAGAAAGTTTAGCAGTGGGTAATTAACCAATTGTACCTCTTTGTACAATTGTACCCTGATAAGGGGATATTTATAGCTATTGTGAAAGAACTGTGCCTTCATAAAAGCAAAATTAGTTGTTGTGATTACTTCACTTAATCTTTGCTTCTTCTTGACACTGACACTTATGAAACATTTGAATGTTCTGTCAGCCTGCGTGTAACTGTAGTTAATGTATTTGCAGAGTTTCCTTTCATATTGCCAAAGGTTCTATGAAAATAAGATAGTTTTGTAAAATGTAAGCATGTAGCAAAATAGTGGTAAATAGACTTCAAGTTTAAAGATTTTTTTCTAGAATAGCTTTATGTTGCTATTTAAAAAGTTGCTTGTATATTTATTGCCTTCCCCTTCAGAGTGAGTTCCTTGAGATGCTGCAGTGAGAGAGGATGTTTCCTTCAACTTTTAAAAAAACTTTCCACATTAAACCTTTGCACAAGTGTAGCAGGGGATGTGTCTTGCTGTCATTTTTTCAAAGCAACTACATTTTGAAGTCAGTGGGGAAATCTGTTGAACAAGGTGTGGCATAATATGGCCTAGGGCTACCAAGTTGCTTACTTGATAAATGTTACAGGAAATGTGTTCTGATTATTGCACTCTTGCTCTTTTTGCTAAGTGCCTTACTACCAGCTTCTCCTCGTTAATGGTTTCCCCATGAACGTGGTCTTTCTGTCAGACTGGCATCAGTTGGGAAGAGGGAGAAGAATTTAGTCTGACAGCTGTCCCTCTTGTAGAGCAGCTGGTACATCTTCAGCAATTATGGACCACCAAAGAGAAAGGACAAGTGTCCATAAAGAGGTAGCTCATCACACTTGGCATTTAGGACAGGTACTCAAGGGGATGTATTAGCACTGCTTGGCTCACTTTGAAAGAAATCAGATGGCTTTACTGTGTCTAAGGCCTTTCATCCTTTTAGATACTTCCAATCTGGACATAATTTGTGATGTTTTGTGCATTAGGGTATATAGTAAATCAATAAGGATTCTTCTAGTCCTGGAAACTTCCAAGGAGGAATTGGAGGACTGAAGTTATTTCTATAACATAATTACTTTTAGCCTCTGTAGAATGGCCTGTGTGAGCATGTACATAGTGGGAGATTTGGCAAGTAGCTTTAGCAAACACATTACTGATGTTTGAATTGCAGCTTGAGCATTACAAAGATGAAGATAGCCCTTAATATTTTGGTCAACTGCAGAAACAGGGTGTAGTTTTAATATCCAATTCCTGCTTATTGTGAGCACTTCTTAGCAAAAAGGGCACATATTTCCCAGTGAAGGTCAGATATGGAAGAGGTTTCATGGAAGTAATTTTGAAAAATCTAGACCAGTAAGTCCCTGAGGTGAAAATAGTTGGAGCCCAGGAATGTGTTCAGGGAAAAAAATTTAATGCCAATTTCCTCTATTTTTCCTTTTTCCAAAGTATCTGTTTATAACCAACTACTGTTGGAGAAAGGCAAATTCATTTTAACCATTCTTAGAATTTTAAGACATCTACTCCTTCTACTGCAATCATAATCTTTCCCCTCTTTGGCTTTGCATATCACAACTGAATATTGGGACATCTAAGGCAAAGTTGCTTTTGCCGAAGTCCCTGGTTTGTGCAGATAGCAGAAGTTATTTTTCAAGTGTAATGAATTAGAGAAAGGGAACTCATCTCCATCAGATTAATCCTATCTCCATAGAGGAAACTGGTACACATGACCTTACTCATGCACAGCTACACCAGAAGCCTGATGTAAAGACAAGACTCTGTAACAAGAAAAGGAAAGAGAAGAATCAAACTTAAAATATATGTGGTTCTTCTGTTCTGATGCAACACTGTAGGAAACAATCCCCAAAACATGTACATATGCTCATCTTGCTGCGTCTTGTGGGTATCAGTGGTTCTTGGACCTCAAAAAATGTGATCTGTGTAGCAAGTTCCATTTTGAGCTAGTTGGAAAAAATGGAAAAATATTTTTTCTTTTTCTTCTTTTTTTTTAAATTTTTAAATTTTTTTTATTTAATAAAACAGCATAATTTTTGAGAATGTCGTTGTTATAAGGTGCTTTCAAGCCCAGGAGAGATATCTGATCCCATATGTGAATAGAAAAGCTTAAAATGACTTTGTGTCTCCAGTTGCTATTTGAGATGCAGATAGTCTCAGTGCAAGCCAATGCTGTTGTTGATGTGAAGTAGGGATGTTGCCCACAGGTCTTTCACCTAGTAGGAAGGTCTCAAATTTTGCTGGAAAAGCTAATACTTTTTTCAAAAGAAAATGCATTTTGCATTTCACACTGCATCAAGACACACACCCTGCAACACGCTGACTTGTTGACTTCTCTGTCTTCTTTTGCTCTTCTCATTTTTAGTGAAATGTCTTGCTCTCTGAGCATCTGTAACGACAGCTGTAACCACGACATTTGTTAGAGATTAGTAAAGCTGGAAAGGAACTGATATCAGCTTGTGCTATGTGAAAACTAGGTTGATAGGCTTCATAAGTGCTCCCTGACACCTGAATGACTCCTCTGATTTTTTACACAGAGTTATCAACATAGCAAGACACCAGCTTTGATGTGTTTGTTCATTCCTGTGTTCACCAGTGCAGCCTCATGTCTCTGTTTACTCACTTATCTGCTAAGTGCAAGCTCACATCCAGTTGTTTCAGCTCCTTTCCCCAAGAATAGCTTCTCAGTCACTTTTTCAGTGCCAATAACAATGGAATTTTAATCTTTCATTGAGTTTTCACATGCTACTGCATTCAAATAACAAGGAGAATCTCTTCTCTTTGCCCTTGACACTTGTTTTATGAAGGGGATACACAAGAAGTAACCAGAACAGTAATCTGTTCTTCAGATGAAAATACAGAGCTTTATTGCCACTGGACGAGTTATGTCCACTTTTACAATCTCATGGCATGCCATAAATGTTTTTGCCCTCTGAACTAATATATTTGAAAGCATTTTCCTGCATTCTAATCCTTGCTGTAGAAAGATAATGTTTCCAAGTGTTCCCCTCTAAGCAGCTAATCACTTGCTCAGCTTCCCACACTTTAGCTTTTAACCTCTCCTTTCTGGCTGATGGAGATAGTTTAAGTCTGGAAGATAAGGTTTTTCTACTATAACATATATAGGGAAAGCAGCTTTTTAAAAATCCAAGCAGACTGGGACCTGCAAATGTTTCACTTCATGAAAGTATCAGATGAGGAAGGATAATTGCCTGAGTACAAACTTGAGTAACTCATTAAATGCACCAAAAATATAAAAGTAGTTTCTTGATTTGACATTGTCTAGATTAGTTAAAAAGAAAAAGCAACTGCTTTGCCAACAGAAACAAAGAATGCAACACTTTCCCTTATCCTCTTGCCAAGCTGCTGCTTAGTCTTATCTTTTAATTAAACGTGAATTTTAAAATGCATGTGAAATATTGATAGGCAAACAGTATTATTGTCAATTAGCATTCAGTATAGAGGTTTCTGGTTGTTACTTTTTCCTCCTTACAGGATGGACATATTAAAGGTCCCAGTTTTGTTGCAACTCATTTTAAAGTTACCAATTAAGAAATAGAAATTACAGTCTCATGCTGAAAATGTTTAGTTTCCACTAGAATTATTTTCTACTACAAAACCACACTCAATTGCTTTAATTTTGTGTTGAATAGAGACATTAATCCCAAGAAATGAAAACTGGAAATGCAATCTCTACTCCTCATCAGTCCTTGATAAGGAACTCATAACATCTTCATTTAAAAGGGAAAACTTGATTTGATACATTTTTTCCAATTCACAAATAATTTTTCTTTTTTTTCTATTTTAAAAACTTTTTTTAAAAGTTATTTTTGAAACTTCTTGAGGAATTGAGTCTCTCTGGGGAATTGGAGATAAAACCCTAACCACAATGAATCCAGTAAGAATTTTACCATTTATTGGAGGCCAGTTTTCATAAAATAGTCTCAGATGAGACTGAATGAAATCACAAATGATCCCTTTAATTTCTATGCTAGGCCAGCTATGCTAGGAGTAGTTATTCATTCAAGGAATGAAAGTAAAACCTCTTAGAATACCAAGCCCACAGCACTAGAACACAATTCAAAGTACTGAAAGTCAAAGAATGCAATTTCTGGCTACAATGGCTAAAATCCACATCATTTTAGGGATGTTCCAGCCCAACAAAGGACTTAATTCTGTCCTAAAATAAGAAATGGTGATGGGACCAATGATATTCTTGAAGTTAAAGGTATACTTTTCTAGGCTAAGCCTCAAGTACTTATAAATAATAGAGAAATTACAAAGCGATCCAGATTAGTCCCAAATTGCTGGATGGTCAAAGAGAGAGCTGAGTACATAAAAATATTGGTGTTCTTAAACACATGTATGCCCAATGGAAATAAAGCATATATTTAGAACTCTGGTGATGTTAAATATTTTCACCACCTTGAAAATATTAACAATCAAGACCACCCTTTTCCTCACATATAGCTGATGACTGCACTTTCATTTCTGTTCATTACAGCATTACGTAGCAGTTTTGTGCACATTAATAATGCAGCATGGGTGTAACATGACTTATAACCTAGAATAAACACAATGTATTTATCTAATACGAAATAATGTCATAAGCAATGAGGCTAAAACAAGCATCTAGGAAAGAATTCATGATGGAAGAAAGCAAGACTGTTTCCAGTAACGCTATGCAAACATTAGGAAGGTGGTTAATTGGTAAAATGAATTGGAATTAATTATGCATGAATCCTGTGGCCAGTACAGCAGCACTCAACTCATTAAGAAATCATAGTTTGGAATGCAGGGCGCCCATTCTGACTGCATTATGTCCTCAATGTGCTCATGGCCACTTTTCAGAGGATTGCAAGGTAGCCTTATAGAGTGCACTGTCATTAGGAGAAATACCTGGGATTTCTGAAGCACTTGGGAACTCAAGAACCCTTTGAACTTGTGAATTGCCTGACAGGTGAGTGAAGACAATATGCTATCTTTAAAAATAGAAAAGGGATAACACTCAAAAAATGAGGCCTCTGAAGAAATTTAGAAACAAATAACTAATCAATATGCATTTTAGAAAATCAGAAGGTTTTCGGGTTCAGAGATTCATGGAGTCACAGTACAATTTAGGTGGGAAGAGTCCTTAAGAGGATATTTGTTCCAATTCCCTGCTCAAATCAGATCCAACAAGAATGTGTTGCTCAAGATGATGTCCAGTGAAGTTCTGATTATTAATTTTTGGTTCCAGAGGTTTATACTGAGCTAAATACAAGGTGTAGACAAATGGAGTACCTTTATATTTCATGAATTAGAAGGCCTGTTTGGTATTATATGAAGGGTCAAGGAAAAGAAGAATATTTTAGAAATAGAATAGAAAAATATTTTAGAAATGCGCTTTATTTTTTCGTGTAGGATTTCTCAGACATGAACCCTGTGATAAAGCCTTGGAGATATAGAAGGAAATTAAAATTGCCAGGACATTGTTTAAAAACCACACAGTTAATAGAAAGCTTAATAGAAGAAGTTGAATCTTCTTCTGTTATGGGTTTAGAAGACATTTGAGATGAAAATTTAAGCTATGAAGTATTTAATACAGAGGAAAGAAGAAAACTAAAAAGGTGGTATGTGTGCTCTGTAGATGCTTGCAGAAAAAAACCCCACCTATTAGCAAAAAATACGCACAGTCCAAAATAAGAAAGTGACAAGGAGAAAGAAATTGAAAATTCCAAAATGGTGGAAGAAGTCCTAATCAGCTGCATGTGTTCATTTTCAATAAAGATGTCTAATGAGGGCATAGAAATTAAATCAGAGGATTTGTGCTGGAAGCAAAAAATAACTAGCAACAAGAATTAAATGAGAAAGAGCACAGGATAAACAAAGTGACGTTTGATGAGAATGTTATAAAACAAATAATAAATATGCAGATTCATAAAATATGCATAGACAATATGAAAATAGCGAGGAGGAAAAGTCTGAAATTTCAGAAATCATATTTTTCAAAGTCATGGGAGCCAAAAGGGTTGCTCATCACTTTTGGAAAAGTAGATTTGATAGCTATATAAAAGAGTAGCTGGAAAATTATTGCATAACTAATGCAATGTAATGGCCACTTATCCGAGAAAATATTCAAACAGAAAAAGGGAGAGTTGAAAATATTGTGGACTATTTTCTTCCCTTATCTGGATCAAAATCCAGCTTATTGCTAAACAAAGGTTGAGCTCCTCTGGTGCTCACACCCTCCACACCGGGCTGTGATCTTGCACATCATCAGCAAAGCACCCTCTGCTTTTGTAAATGACCAACTGTTTGAGTCATTATCCATTAACATTCCAGTCTCTTACACGTGTTTATCTGAAGTAATAATGGTACTTTTCTGTGACACTGAAGGCAAGATGTAAAGCAAATGTTGCTTTTGAATTTTGGTTGACCAGATATCATGATGGGCCTTTAATGATGCAAAAGTAATTTGCCTTCAGGCTAGAGAATGACGGTTTGGTGAAACATTGAGGAAAGAATAGATACAATTAAGATATTACATAGTGTTTAGAATATTAGAATATAGTTTTCTATCTGGTATTTTCTAGTCAGACTGTCCTGCTTAATTTTTTGTAATGAAATGTACTCAATCCCATTTTCAAGATAACATTTTGGAGCACATCAATTACCGTGATTATCTGAAATGAATTTGTAGTTCAAGGAAATGTATTATCTCTCTTTTCCAGGGCTGGATTACCTTTCCTGGGAAAAGAACAAATGGCTGCAAATATAATGTCTGTTAATCATGATAATACATAAATTGAACAGCTTGCCACGATTGCATTTATTATTTTGCTCTACAGCCACAGTAGATATTTCCTTCAGCTTTCCTTCACAGATGTGTATTTCTTCAGCTACCTTTGAAATAAGAAATATTACCTATTTCTGTAAACAGTGATATGTCTGCAGTCTTGACAAAACACTCATAATTTGTAGTATGAGAAATGAGGAAATAGAAAATATTTAACCATGTTTAACACCGTCCTACCTTTACATCCCTGGAAGTATTTGAGTTCTCTGCTCAGCAGAACAGGCATACCACATCAGTTTTTTAATGTCACCTTCCTATTCAGCTTCATCAATAACTTTTGGTGAAGACTTGACCTAAAATGTATAGTGTTTTAAATCCTTCTTGCAATCCTTGTCTTTCAGAACGTGCAGGCGAAGGTGATAATAGCAGAAGACATTCACTCTCTAAATGTAATGTTCATCCTGCATCAAATCTAATTTTGGTTGCACCATTTGCCTGATGTCTTGTTTTTTTTTGTGAAAAGGAGGAGGAAATTCACCTTCCCTCTTGCTGAAATCATTCTAATTAAATATTAACTCATCCAGAGAGTTTAAATGCCCACAGGCATTTAAAATTAATGGTGAAAGCACCCGTGAGCAAAAACTTCATTTTGGGACATTCTGAATATTTGGATATATTCGATGGAGTAAAAACTGGAGTGGAATTCACTAAGGTAAATCTTTCTTTTGTGGGCTTATTTTGCTGTCTATATTCTCTGTCTTTGTATGGTTATTGACAAAGGGCATAAAAGCAAGAAAGGCTTCAACCTGGTCTTCAGGGAACTTGCCCCTCTACAGCTTGCCACCTAGTTGTCATTAGCTCAAAAACTGGATTTTTCTTCTCATCAAGTTTTTTGCCTTTGGAGCCCCTGTGCACTCCTTATATCCCCACCAAACCTATTATACTGGAAGTAGGCAAAAAGCATGATTCTGAGAACAATCTGTGAACAGCTTGAAAAAAAATAGGGGAAACAACAAACACATCATTAGATCCTCATCAAAAATTAATATAAAGCATTAGATCTGGAGTTCAGTACTATCATTCAATACAGCGAGGAGAAAAAAAGCATAAATTGAAAAGAAAAATATTCTGCTGGTAAAAGTGACTTTTAAAACGCTCTCCCTTGCCTGGAGGAAACAGGGAAAAACACAGGTGTTACACATTTGGTATAGTATCCATGCAGCAGATAGAGCTTCTTCACCAAAACAAGGTCCCTGTCCTGGGCCAAGGAAAAAAAACAAGCCTGTAGAGAGCTCGTAGAGCTGGGTGTGCCAAAGCAAAGCTGTGTGAATGCAAACCAGTCTTATTGGAGTGCATTATAGGAATTTTCTAGGCTTGAAACTGTAAAGTACTAAGTCAGCTGTAAAGTGGATTTCGTGGGTCTCAGAAATTTTTAATAAATTCAGGTATGAAATAGACTGAAGAATTATTCCTCAAATAAAAGGGTAAAAGCCCTGTAATCTTGATGATATCTGAGAAATAATCTCATCATAAAATATCTTACCAGATATCTCCAGTCTGTAAGATTTAATTATTTGTGAAATTTGTTTTTTGAATACTTTGTTTCCAAACTGTATCAGTTCTTGCAGTTCTTCAGTTTTTTAGCTACTGCTTACTCTCTGAAATCTTCTATAAAATCCTGTTAATGTTTCACTCCTGTGATTGCTGGATTTCTTCCTTTTCATGTCATTATAACCTACTGTTCAGCTTCTGGGTAAGGGCTTGAGACTAAATGAGACAGAGGTCTAAGTGTGGGTTTAAGAATTTGCATTCCAATGGAGATGCAAATTGTCTGTGATTATGGTTGAGATGAATGTCAAGGAAAGAAGCACCAGTACAATCTTGGGTTAATGTGGTGTGTCCAAGTGTGCTGGCAGCAGTGAGCTGCTATGAATATTCCTGTAGTAGGAAGACCCTGGTTTTGTTGGGAAAAAGAAATATAATAATTGATCAGACCTGTAGACTCATCATTGATCTTCTTTCAGTCAGAAAAAAAATTAAGCAGTTAGGTTTTGATCATCAAACACATTTATTTTTTAGTTGAGATTTACTGTGCTGTTTTCTAAGAAAAAAACAAAAGAGTGTTCTAGCATCACCAGAACAAAAATAATTAATTACTATGCCGTGTGTAAGTGGCTTGCCCAGCAGACTGGCTCTCTCCTGAGCCATTGCAAGTGTCATCCACCTGGGACCATGTAGAACATTCATGCAAAAGGGAATTACAGGGATCCTGATGCTGTATCTCTGTCTGCCTTGAAGTCCGTTGAATCTAATGGGAGGTTTTCTGAAGAATTCAGTGGTATTTTGAACACATTTTTCCACATGCTTTTGAGTGTAATGGGTGTATGTAGGTGCTCATGAATATCCATTCCCTGAAGATATTCTGGCAGAAGTTTCCTTCAGGCTCTCTACCAGAGAATCTTGGATGTGATTTTAGGTTCTTTACTGAGCCAAATGCAGAAAATTCATGAGGTCTCAGGGGTTTGTTCCTCCAATTTTCACAAATATTGGTAGTTCTATCATGGTCTGCATACTGCAATTTAGTGATTATATCAAAGGAACTGAAGTGCTAATCCCCGTTGAGCTGTTGACTGTGTAATGGGAAGCTTCTAAAGTCTTTCAAAGCTACTGAAACAGGTGTTGTGAGGGATAAGAACATCAGACCAAGGCGAATAAAATCAGATCACAGAAGCTCTGCTTCCACAGAAGCAGACTTCTTTATGCCATCCAAGTTAGCATGTGGTTTTACAGCCTTTTGTTGTTTATAAAATCAATCTCCTGCTCCAACAAAGTTCCAGACAAGCAAAGCCAGAAACTACATAGACCAAAAATTTACAATAGCAGTGGCAAGAGCAGTTATCAACCTCTTTTGAAACTACTAACTGGAGCACTAACCTTTTTGTTTGTTTTTGTGAGACGGACAAATATCTACTGGGAGCTAGATGGAGGTCATCCACACATTTCATATGGGTCACTGAATAACAATCACAGGGTAGCAACTTTCATTTTGAATCAGTAATACGGAGGTGAAAAGCACCATATTTCATTATTAATGCCACAGGCATTCCAGGTCTCTGCCTTCATTTCTTTATCCTACTGGTTCTATGAACCCTTAGGAACCTGGTTACTTTTAGGGCTGAGCAGGCTGCTTTTTCTGACAAAAGACATTTTGAACTTTAAAAGTTATCTGTTCACAGTTGCAAAAGATGCATCTGGAAGAGAAATGTAGTATGTATGAAAAACACTTTTCAGGGAGCAAAGGAAAGGAATATATAAGAAGAAAGAGAAGAAGCTATATTCTTTTTATATTATAAGAAAATCTGTAAAGTAATGAAAGCAAGTAAATAAAATCACTGCAAAAACCAGAAAAGTAATAGTAAAGCTTCCTTCAAACAGATGATTTGTTTTTATTTGAAGAGATACATGAAAAGTTTTATTATTTTCTAAGTTCACCTTTCTTCATTTTATGAAAAGAGAGGGAAGAAAAACAGGAAAAGGGAAACTAACAGCTATTTGAAAGCACAATGATGGAATTTGCCATTTCAAAGAATCAACAAAATGCCCAGGACTGGATATGGTTGTGCAATAGACACACCAGAGTGCTCGATTTTCAGAAGGCTTAATTCTCAAGTAAAAATCCAGTGGACCAAGAAATCAGGCTATGATAACTGAATTCTCATATAATGCCCATATGGGCTTTTCAAGACTGACTGTGAGACAAAAATATAAGCATCTAATTATAACTGTAAAACAACTGGAGTATATTGTTACCATTTTGGTACTAGGATGAATAAGTTTTCGGTTCAGGCAACCCCAGCTATCCTTATGTTGCCTTCAAATGACAATGTATGCTTGCACTGGTGATGCTGTAAAGTGAGGCACTGTGTTTACTATAAGTCATGAGATTTTTTCAAAGAGAATTTCCATCCAAATTTTGAGTTTCCCAGAGGGGAAACTGCAACAAAGAGCGCAACTCCTGGGCTATTATTTCTTCAAACTGAAGCCATCTCCCTGTTGGCTGAAACAACTTACTGAACTTCACACATCTTTAACTGTTTCTTTTGAGATAACAAGGAGACCTTTCATGTTGGCGTTTGAAAGCCCTGTTTGGACCTTTGTGTCTGACAATTAAATGGACTGTGAAACTAATATGTCTTAATTAAATCTGATTTTTTTCATATTTCCTGCTGTTAGCCAGATGTGCTTCATCACCATATTTACTAACCAGTTTTGTAGAGATAGTGGATTGGAATCGATTTTTCTAGCAAGAATCTATTCATGCTGTGAAAGATACTCTTGGTCTTGCTTTATTGGCTCTCATTTTGCAAGGTGCTCCAGGTGCTTTGAGGCCTAGAGAGCTGGGCCTCTAATGGCTTTTAAGGCACCCATAGAATTCACCTGGGTGAAGTTTTCTGAGTACATCAAGTCATCAAACAAAATCCCTCTTGCTGCTTCCTGGTGGTAATAGAACTCTGAAGCTTCAACACTGGGTCTGTCAGGAGGAATTGAGTGCCTGCTCATTTGTGTGATGGTGAGGCAAAGGTCAGTCTGCATCCAGGGGATTAGGCTTGCCTCAGAGTTTTGAGCTGTCCTCAGTGTGCTGCCAGAGTTCAGTGCAGGCTTTTCAGTGCTGGTCAATGCACATCTTGAGCAGCCCACCCTCTACACAGAGGTCAGTGTGCACACAGCACTCCCTGGAGCATCACAACATGATTATCTACTGCTCTGGCAATCTTTTGGGGTGTGAAAAACCTTTATATTTTAAAAAAAGTTTTTTAGGAGACTTTTAGCCAAAAGATAACCAGAAGCAAAAAGGCCTTTTCTAAAGTCTCTCCTCAAAAGAGTATGTTCCTTTTTATTTTGTTAAGTAAGATTATATCATATCTGACTAGAACAAATGAATGAATTTTATAGGATTTAATAACAGAGCCAGTGACTCAAATACAAAATTCTTTTGACCCAAGGAGAAAAGAAGTTTCAGAGGAGCAATAACAATAAAACCAAAACAGCAGTAACACCGCCTCTACCAATAACAACAGAAAATAAATGGGTAATAACTTCTACCTAAACCATATTAAAGATCATAAATATATTTTTAATATTTTCTGCTCAATTTAATATTTAGTCTTACACAAAACCATAAATTTCAATTGCTGGAATACACACCTTAGCAATATACTTTCCTGGGCCATATGTTTGTTTTTCCACTCTTTGACATTTTTATTGGAAAGGTGGGTTTCTACTATTAGTCTGTAAACACAGGCAAGCAATTTGTCTACTTCTTACACCTCAGTAATCGGTCAGTGTGGGACCAGCATAGGATTTTCTGGTTTGCAGAATTACCTTGAGGTATTATCAATCAAGCATAATCAATCAATCATCAGGCAGTACTTTCAAATTTTTACACAACCTCACTTTGTTCTTGTCTTCCTCCTGTGCTCACAGCAAACAAAACACTGTCAACAAGGGCCTTTTTGCAGAATAAAGTGAAAGCTGAAAACTTTGTTTCTTCCAGCCTTTCTAATCAGGGCTGCACAGTGTGTTTATTAACAGCTGTTGACTTTTGAAGATAAGAAGCATAAAATATTTTTGGTGTGTCAATTGCTAATTGTCATTAAACCTTCAATAATTTCTGAAAAGCAATTATAGCTTTCAAGTATTCTCTTTTAAAATCTAAAAGATAAGATTGCTTAACTTGGAAGAACACCCAGTAAATCCAGCCTGGCTCCCCCATTGTTTCTTGGCTTTATCTCTCCTGCTCTTTTAGATTTTATAGCAGAATTACTAAAATTCTGCCCTTTCCAGGACTCTCATTAATTTTAGCTGCAGCTAGGGTCCACCCTCCAATTTCCTGCTTTTTGCAGAGAGGTAGCTCATGGGCCAGCTGATGTTCTGTGCTAGACAGGATGTGTTCATGACCACTCATGAGATTTGTCTTCTGCTCTCTAGGAACCTGATATAAGCCTGAGTCTGGTGGCCATGACAGTGTCTGTACACATAGGAAGGAGTAAATGCTTCCAGCTCTAAATAAGTGTATTTTTAGGTGTCAAGTAAATGGCACATGTGGCACAAGGCAATAATCAGCTTTTCTTGGAATCTTGTTGACTCCATTGACTACTCTGATATTTTTATACAGAGCTTCATTTTACTTAGATTTAAGACCTTTATCTCTTTACTGTGTCTATAACTTGAAAATTGTGTAGTCATTTGTCAGGTCATGTCCACTGGTTTTCTCAAAACTGGAAAAAAAACGTTCACTAGGCACCAAAAGGTACTTTGTACAGGTTTCTTATGGGACATTGTTGGGTGTGCTGGGTGTCTGCAAGTGATGACTACATGGTAGGTAATGTGCTGTCCCTTCCTCCAGTTTTCTCTACTGTTCTTTGATGCTGATGCCATGGAGAGAAAGGGGGGAACAAAGTCTTCCTGGAAGCCTGCCCTGCACCAGTGAGTCTCTCTGCATCTCACAGGGAAATGCAGGCTCCAGACACAGGGACAGCATTTTTCTGGGTCTGTTTTGATGCTTGAGGACACTGTCAAATCCAGACATGGGGAGAGGATGACGTGAGGCTAACTGAATGTAGCTTGAAGATTGGAGTGTTTTCCTGGGAGGAAGGTGACCCAAAGCTCCCATTTCTGCGTTTTATTTTTAGCTCAGTAATGGACTCGTGTTAAATGTATGCAAACCTCAGGGAATGGGGTATGAAACCTGAGCTCCATCCCTTGTAATTGCTGTCCCTCTCACTGCATGATTTCTGCTCTCCGTGAATGCACTAAGGCCTGTCAGCAGCATGAAGAGCTGAGAACAACTATCCTCTTTGCTTTTTCCTGTTTCCTCTATGTTCTTCCCCTTATACCTGCCAAGGTTTAGAATGCTTTTCTAGAGGCAGGGGAGAGGAGAGGAGATGGGCATAGTGTTATCCCCCTCAGAGACACAGCTCATCTCCTTGCCAGGATTTGTGATAGATATATATATTATAATGTAGAAGTACACCTGTGTGCACATGAGGAGAGGATGGAGGGAAAAGATGTGCTGCTGCTGTCATCCTCCCTTTTAATGATTTTTTTTAAGCAAATGCAGCATTCCTTTGTTTAGTGCCTAAAGGCGTTGAGCAGATTCTATACCAAGTGCATTACTTTAGACGACTGCCCCTCGTATCTTTAATTTGTAAGTCATCATTTATTTAAAGGGTTTTCATTTATTTCATTCACATGAATAAGTGGAAAGCTCAATTAAGACCTTTGTAGAGCAATGCAAAGAAATGCTACTGCTAATTAAGCTTGCATCAGAATTCAGGCTGGGGATGCTTAACCACAAAGCTGAGGAAAGACAAGTAGCCTACTGTGCTACACATCACACGTGAAATAGAAATTGTGTCTGTGCCTGCAAGGTTATGCCTATGATTATTAAAACCTGATGTTATACAAACCACGTTTCTACTTTTTGTACTTTTAACACGCACGAGGAAATGGCACTTGAGGAAGAATTTGAGAGGTCTCTTATTTAAACAGCAAATCACAGAATAATGGAATGGTTTGAGTTGAAAAGGAGGCGTAAAGATCACATAATTCCAGTCGCCCTGCCACAGGCACTGACACCTTCCACAGGACCATCTTGTTCAAAGCCCTATCCATCCTGACCTTGAACATTTCAAGGGATGGGGCATCCACCACTTCTCTGGGAAACCTCTTCCAATGTCTCACCACACTTGTTGTATAAAATTTCTTCCTTATGTCTATTCTAAACCTATGCTCTTTCAGTTTAGAAATGCTGCCAGTACATAGGCACTGAGCACTTTTTTTTCAAAGGCTGAATGAGTACTGTCCTCACAGTATGGCTTAAAGCATGGTAGGAAGCCAGCTCCTCCTGGCTGGACCGAGACATTTGTTCTGAGATAACTTACACACTCTGGAGATTTCATCAACAATCTATAAATGGTGGTGGTGGTGGGGAAGACCTGGTGTGCTGTGAGCTCTTAACTGCTGAGCAGATGTGGTAGGAGGGAAGCTTAGACGTGTGGTGGTCATAGAAGGAGTAAGATAGGTTTTCAATTAGGTTATTTAAAGGGCTGGGTGAGGGTTTCAGAGAAGTTTTGAGGTGGAAAGATATCTAAAAACAAGGAAATGAAAAGTGAAGATTTCATCTGTCTTACTCCAAAAGACCCCTACACCAGTGCATGCAGATAGAAAAACACAGCTTAAAGCAAGATACTGGGGGCAGTCTTAAGTGCATTCACTTTCCAAGAAGAGGCTTCTGAGTAATGAAGTTGGAAATACTTTTAAAGAAATCTGTTTAAGTTTTTCATCAACTTTCTGTCCAAAATTGAGTGCTGTGCACAAATAAGAGTGATACGCTTGTACAGTGCCTTCTAAAACAAAGGACCCACCATTTATTTGAAAACTGTACATAGAATGACTTTGAACTACCACTTAAAAAGGCCCTAGCTGTATCTGGAGTGCATTTTCAGTGAAGCTTTTCTGAATCTAAAAGAAATGCAGCAAGGATTGCCTCATAAACTTAATGATCTGCATATTTAATGATGATAATACCCTGTAAATTTGTAGTTGGCTACACACTGATTGTGTTCTTTTCGATATCTATAAATTCTTGGCTACCAGAAGAGGCTATGAAACAGAGTTATCATGGTCTCAAGTTGAGTCTAACTATTAATGTCTTCTCAGTGTCTCAGATTACATCCCTGCAGGAACTAAGAGCATGACAGTGACTGTGATGGTCACATTCTATCAACAAGTTAGGGACATGCCCTCAAGAGAAGAAAAGCTTTGCATTTTATGTCATGGCTGGAAAAATGTTTTTACATGGAGCAGTAAAGTTAGCAACAGTTGCCATAGGGTTTAAGTAATTTATGCATGGTTTTTCAGTTGTTTATGTTGGACTGTCAGGTGGAAGTCAATGTGTAAAAATAATTCTAGCTCAGCTCCTAAGAACGGAACTCTTGAAACACTTTAGTCAATAACAAATGCCTGAATACAGGAAATGACAGAGTGACTGTTGCAGGAACATCAACAATGCAGTAAAGGTGCTCTCTGAATTAGACAACTAGATTTTATCAGGTGTGGTCAGTGGAAGAAATCACTTGATTGTAACAGAAAATTGAATAGTAATTTGTTCCAAGATTTGCCATTAGGTAAAATAATGTAGCCTAGTAGTTCAGAAATTTCATACATTGTCAAAAATATCTTGTCTGCTGTACTAGCAGGGAAAAAAGTTACAGCTTTGGTTTTCCCATAATCTGTGACATTTATACGTTGCATGAGAACTTGCTGGAGGTAATTTTTAAGTTCTTGAAAGTCAATAGGGAAGATAGAGAGTCACTTTCAGTGTCTGAAGACTAGTTATATTTCTTTGATAATCTGCTTTGTGGTGTGGACTTGAAATTAAAATAGTCTGATTTTCAATGACCTGAAATTTATTACATAATACATTAATTGAAGGGTCAGTTACGATAAAAAATTGATGAAAAATACATAAAATTTAATCCTTATCTACTTAAAAAGATATAATGAAAATGCAGAAAAGGTACAATTGTATTTCTCAGTGGTATACATCAGCTTCAATGACTGGACCTCGTGGTTTCGCTTTAACTGAAAAAGATTAGCTTTACTTGATTCAGACACTTCCTTTGAAAAATGTTGACTTTTCAGGAAATTGCAAGCATTTTCAATGATCAACAAGCTGGGTATGGTGCTCTTTGGTAAGAATTATTGTTTACTAAGAGACTCAGGACAGAGTCTGCACTTGCTTCAGAGGTATAAGTAGTCTAATGGTCTGTCTTCAAATCTTAGTTCTTACAGTCCTTTTAAAACTCACAGAATTTATTAACTTCTTTCTTACCTCATAATGGGCACTGTGAAAAATTTCTTCTTTGTCTAAACACAGTACAATCTCCCAAGCTTTCCAAGTATTGATTTTGTTGAAGATAAGCTTCAAATTAAAGTTTTTCAGTTGTACATGTTAAGAGTTTCGAAACAGATTTCAAAAGAAAGACTGCCTCCTCCATCCTATTATGTTCCTGCAGTCTTTACTTTCAGAGGTTTCTCAACTCCCTTTCAGTGAAGAAGTGTTGACAGTGTCAAAATCTTTACGAAATGGAGCCCTCAATGGGCTTTGAGCTCTATTTTTTTTTTGTCAGGTCATAGATTTGTAGAGCCTATGGCATAGTGGAGACAGCATGACTCCTGATGCTCTTTCTAAGGTGAAATAACTTTGCACCTCAAAATAATATTTTATTAGCTCAATTGAAGTGACAGTGTTTGAGATACGTGTAAACTGCTCAGAAGAGCTGACTTGCCTCCAAACCTTATTCTGACCCCAGGTGCCTGGAAGAGGTCGCTAAGGACTTTTCCATCTTTGCAGTGCACAGTGAAAAGCAGTTTTCTTCTACACTGACATTTCTGTGTGCGCCCCAGACTCACAATGTGCAGGAACTGTTCCACAGCTTCTCCCAGCACAACATTGTATCACAAAGGTAAAGAAATCTTAATTATAAGTTTTAGCTTTATTGGGTTTCTACTGGTTAGTGTATAGGTGACATTTATTCATGATACCCCTCTTATCTCAATTGTTCTTATGCCCTGAAGATTCATGTTAGATTTACTGCAGCCAAAGTATCAGATGCAGCTGAAACCTTATGAAAAGGGTTTGCTCTTTAAAAAACATACCTTTTCAGACCATAGAGTACCAGAATTTCCCCCCCCCCCACATTTTTCAAAATCCTTACGTTTATCTTCTCTAGTTTTTTTTGAGTAGTGTTTTGGTAAAGGATTTTAAAACAGATTTTAATCATAGACAAGAAAAATTTTGACTTCTCTGGATCCCATTCACCAACCAGAACAAATCCTGGTATTTACTGAACAGCTATGCTTTGTACCTCTCTGGTGTACACGCTTTGCATTGCCAGGAAAACATGTTGCGTGTTCATTTAAATAATGTTTTATTCTCTTTGGAACTAGGCAATAAATGTTATCTAAGACATTGCCATACACCTTCTGTCTTCCCTGTTTCTGTCTTACCATACTACAGCAGCTAAAGCAGGTATTTGGTAAGTTTTTTGGAGGGTCTCAGAAATGCCTCTCTTTCTGTTTCTATCCCTGTTTACCATGAATTGGAATAAAATTCTGGACCCCCGACTACATCTATGCTGCTAAGTAACATTAGGCCAGGGACCATTTCTTGGCTGTCAGGCCAAACGTCACAAGCTACATCCAAACTCTCAGGCACTTGACCTTCTGCCTCCACTGGGCCCCACGTGGCTGGAGGGCAAAATTGTTATTGCGCGTTTCTTTTCAGTTTAAAGGATCTGGAATAGTGTGGGGACTGTGCAAGCAGCCTTTGAGACTGGTGTTTTTATAGCAGGAACCTGAAATTATGCTGCACGCCTCTGGGTGTTGCATGAAGGCAACCAGAGAGTGTGAAGGTACAAAGCCAGAAAGAACAGTGTTGGAAGAGTGGTCTGCTGGGATTTCATCCTCGTTAATGCAAGGAGTATTCTAAGGGAAACTGCAGCTGGACAAGACTCTTGGAGATCTTTTCAAAATGTGACTACCAGTTTAGCAGAAGCAAAAAAGACAGTAATTGTTCATTGAGCACAAACTGACAAATATACTGAAATGTGATGATTTAAATTCCTAATCAACGATCAAAGGGATGCCAAACAGTCATGAGAAAGAAACTGGAAGATATTTTCTGGATGTATTTCTAGGTTGGGGTTATGTTGTTTGGGTTTGTTTTTTGTTTGGTTTTGGTTTTTTTCTGCAGCCTAATTAGAACCCTCTGCCATCACAAATTTCCAGGGACTTAGAGAAAATTTTGTCTATTCAACAATCAAATAGGTACAGTTGACCTTTATTCATTTATTCCTTCTGCCTTAGACAGGGTTTAGCTTTTCTTAATAAGTTGGTGTCTTTAATCTTGACCTGTAGACTACCTCCAGCCTAAGCTCTGAGGCCATAATTCTCATGATCCTTCACAGGTATTGGTTACATTTGATTTTAGTACGAGACACAAACCTTAATCAGCGGTAGGAAGAAAGCTGAAACATTTGGTTTGCCTCTCTACAACGAATTGGAATTTCAGTTTTTGTCTTCATGAAGTTGAAAGCTTTATATCCCTGTATTTTTCCAGCCTCCTGAAAGTAGATTCTAACCTTCCTCACATCTGTGCAGCTCAGTTAATTTCAGTGGAGTTGCAGGGATTTTTACAGTTAGTTTTGCTTGCTTTCCTCTCTTTGGCTGCTGAGTACTACAAAACAATCTGATCCATAACCCTCAGCTATAGGCTGGTCTGAAACAAAAAAATGGAGAGCAGAACAAAAGACAATGTCAGCCTGGAATGACGCTAATTACATTCTTTTCACTGGACTTTACTTGCAGTTCTTTTAAACAACAACAAAAGTTTCTGCAT
The DNA here is from genome assembly GCA_013400955.1 of Drymodes brunneopygia. NCBI lineage: Eukaryota > Metazoa > Chordata > Aves > Passeriformes > Petroicidae > Drymodes > Drymodes brunneopygia. The sequence continues at coordinate 621,487 of VZTZ01036304.1, forward strand.
TCAACGTACTGAGCCTGATCCCTGTCTCTTACAGTACACTAATGAAAATCAAGAGGAATTCTATTGATTCCAATGCAGGTAAATCAATGTAAGAGAAATTTAAATTAGGTCCATTGTAGGCAAGATATAAGGCTGCAGCCTGTCAAGCATTCATGTAGTCCAACAGCTCTCTAAGTAGTAAAGAATAAATAAATGCAGAAGATTCTCTATCCCAACCTGTCAAGGCAACTGCTCAGAAATTAGCATTCAAGAAATTCCTCATAGCATGAAATCATTCAGAAACTATACTGGGGTGAGGAAAAGATTACATGTATTGTTAACTCAGAGTACATTATACCCCATGTGGAAAGCCAAGACTATTTGTTATATTAGTCCAGAAAAATGTGGTTTAAAATGGGCAGTGAAATGCATAAGAAGAAATATATTTGAGATGAAACAGCAACAATGACTTTTATCTTTTTCCCTTGTAACTACTCACTCTTTCAGGTCAGTGAATTCTCATCATCCCTTGCTAGCAGGTGGAAATTAGATTAACATCTGGAAGGAAGAAAATCTTGAAGGTGTTTCCTTCTGTCTGATACTGCTAATGAGACTCCTGGACTCAGCTACAGAGGTAGGGACTGCCAGTATGTGGTAGAAGATGGTCTCAGTAAGGTTTTTTTATCATCTTCCAATCTCAAAACTGTAGTATGCTCTATGCAGGAATAGGTATTTTATGTGCCACAAAATGGCCTCCTAAGACGCTTGGCACAAGTTTGTAAATAGAGGATCAGTTTGTACAAGAACAGCCTGTTTTTCATGATAAAGAATCAAGAAAAAGGAAAGGAACCAGAAATTAAAAATGGGCCATTGAATACAGAATGGTGAGAAAGTCCATTTAATTTAACAAAAGAAATGTGGCTTTTGTGACATTGGAGTATGTTTGAAATGTTTCTTTTTTTAACAACTCTTTCACATCTACTCCCCTTTCCCCAAAAATTCTGAAGCCTGATGGAGGGATTTTGTGCCAAAAAAGGCTCAACTTCTCCAAATGTACCAGATGTTACATCAAGAAACATAGCATTTTCCTACTAAAATGATCTCTTAAAAACCCAAACAAACAACAGCACCCTCCCCTTCTTTTTATTTCCTCAATTTGCAGTGAATGCTTTCCTTACTAAAATGAGTTTTCATTTTGAAATTTAACTCAGGTTTTAAAAGATTCAGAAACATTTTAAATGGATGAAATAATAAATTAAAAAATCATCTTGAAATGAAAGATTTACTTTTTATCACATAAATAATATGTATTTGCTTGCCACCTCACCTGCAGTTTCAAAAACCTCCATTTTTGCCTCACAGTTAATTTTATTCTTAATTCCCCAACAAACAGAAAAATCTATAATTTTCCCATGAATTATTTTTAGCATACTCTCCTATGTCTCTCTGTAGCTCTTCTGTGTTCAGAGGCTAGGAATTGAAGCTGTTTTCTGCAGGCTGTTTTCAAATCCCAGTGTAATGTGTAGTCTGTCAGTGAACTCCGCAGCTTTCAGTCACTGACACATACAGAAGAGCTTTTTTGGGAGATGCTTATTTTTAAAAAAATTTACTATATATCTCCTGTGTTCACCTTTTCCATTAACTCATCCTGATGGTCCCATTAAATTTAATGCTAAAGCTACCTTTGATTTCAAAAGGATCAGGTTCTGGCTGATGATGAACAGGATCTGATCAGCCTAGTGCTGCAGAGCAATATGGTACTAAATGTGCAGGCTGCAAATAAACTGCTTTTCAGTAGGATGACATTGTACACTGTCACTTCTATATCACCAAATAGAACTCATCAAGAAGGGCGTGAATATGTCAGCATTTCCTCTTTGTTACCACTGCACTATTTTGATGTCAGTCGTGTCCTGTCTACCTGCTGAATAAATGCTGAAAAATGAGATCCAGTGAAATTGTGGAGTTAAACGCAGATTCTCAGCCACACCAGTTTTATAAATATCAGTGGGGGCTACATAGTTGTATACCATCATACCAGGCTATAATGTCAGCCTTGGGGTAGTACTTCTGTGTTCCTTTTGCCATCAGAATTAGAAAAGGAATCCTAGGATTCTTTTGGATCAGGCTGTAGCAGTTTGTGCAATAAGAGAAACAACAGAGACCTGCCACATCAACAGGAGGCTGAGAATGAAGGAACAGAGGTTTTACACCTAACTCAGCTATGGGTCCTTGTGCGATCTTATACAACATTTGCAAATATCTGTGCACCCAGATTTTATATCTAAACACATGCTTCCATTTGCAATACATTTTGAGATATGTGAGGCTACGTGGTGTAAGGTCTATGGATAGCACAAGATGTTCCACTGTCATTAACTATCAAAATATAATGTGAAAATTTGTGGTAGACCACATTCAGAAACAAAGGCATGAAGAAACTAATGGAAAAACAGAAAAAGATGGAGAAAACAGTTGGGGGTAAAAAATTCCATGTGTTTTTAGGGAACAGCATAAGTCTTGCAGACTCTAATTTTCCTCTTTTCAACTATCTTCAAAGAGAAACATTCAGCCTTGGAAGCACCTTTTTTGATTCAAAGTATTCATATTCGCTAGTTTTTTAGTAAAATATGTCTTAGATCGTCTAGTAAGTGCAATTTCTCTTTGTTCTGAGTAAGCTTATATTTCAAGACGTCCTTAGATCTTGAGGAAATGAGTGATGTTAACTCCACTTATAAGTACTAAGGATCTAGTTCCTTTTGTTTTTATAAATGTTCTTCCAACATCACCATTGCTACTTACAACAGTGCTTAATGACACCATCATAGCAGAAAAATAATACCTGTTATTTATTCCTAACTTCAAAAGTTTTCCTTACTACAGAAAACACTTTGTGAATAATTTTTTTTTTTTGCTTTGTAGTATGGTTTTGCAAGTGGGTATCATTTGTGGAAATATTATTAAAATATTAGAAGGTAATTTTTTGAATCCTTATCAAAATCTTGATACGTTAATTCAAGCCTTTGTCTATTCCAGTAAAATAAGAGCATTTGTATGAAACTTAAAGGGTTTAAGATGACCTGATCAACGCCATCTAGAAATAGTCAGTCAATAATTTTGCTTTTGGAAATGAGACTTGTGAATCCTTACGTTTGCCTTGGATGGAAGGTTAATGAAGTTAAATGGATAAAAGCCAGAAAAGAAATAAATGACAAGGTCTGTAGGTTAAAAAGATTCTTGGTAGAGTCACGGAACTCAGAAAGAAAACTTGGTTTATATTTCACAAAGTGTGTCATGAGTAAGAAAAATAATTTTATTGCTTCTATTGTTAGCATTTGTATTATTTTGGTGACTAAGAATATTTAAAATCTGCTGTTATATTGGTTTAGGATTTAGATTAATCATAATCTAGTCTAAAATATCACTTCATTGGTTTTAAAACTAAAACTTGTATCAATATTGCATAACCACCTTGCAGCACTTTAATCAGTCGACTCAGAACTGCTTTGAACATTTGTCTTCTGAAAGAGATTTGTCTGCTTTTCTGTCTAATTTATTTAATATCTCTTTAGAATATCTACCCTCTGAAGTTGTGCCCAGCAGCTTCATCTGTCCTAATGTCATACTTTCCTGGAATTCCCTGGAATCTTTCCATCTTGAATTAAGTAAGATGGTAATTCATGGTGATACATATTTTTGCCATGTCAATATGGGTAGCAGCTTCTTAGCTCTATTCATGATCAGAGGGCTTATTTGTAATGGTATAACAGATTTCTGCAGGAATGGAAAACTGTTTTAAAAATATTTCAAGTATTTAGTTGTGATAAGTCTTCTAATGAAAAGTCAGGGCAATACTGTATCAAGATAAACTCTTACATAGCAATCATTTGCTCATAAATAATTTAAGCACTCATTTAGTTTAACTAATTGTCAAACAGCTTAAGTGTTTCTAAGTATACATAGCATAGGCTTCTGTTAATAGATCAAAATTTAGCAGACCACACAGATTCTAGCTTTGTGGTTTTCAACAAAATGGGGATGTATCAAATTCCTGAATGAAGAAGATGTTCACAGGAGCAGCATGTGATCCCACAACAGTGGTATGCAGGATGAAACGTTTGTTCATCTATATTTCATGCCCAAAGGTAAAAGTGGCATTTCAGATCCATATCATCCCTTAAACTGCTACAAAATTTGCTAAGTGCAGATTAAAGATTTCATTCAAACCATCTTGTTTTCCAGAACTCTTGGGACAGCTTACCAAAAATAATCAACTCAACCTTTATCTCTGTTCAGTGAAAAAAATGCTGTTATTTTCTCATTCCCTTGTCAAAGGGATTTCTTTATGTAATTGATTGAGATGCCATTCCTTTTTATCCATCCACCTAATTTTTAAAGTGTTTCATCTGATTGGCATGACTGTAGGGTACTGGATGCTTCCAGCTGAATTACCTTCTTCAGGGAAGAAATGATGAATGAGTTCCTTGTCTACTCTGTCTGTAGTAGTTGATCTTCCTGCAAAGTCATTTTGTCTCACATTCTGTTTTTCACTGCAAAATTTATTCCCTTCAAGTATTATGAACTACAGCTCTTTCCCCTCTCTAGTTCTTCTTGCAAACATACTTATCCATATGTTGTTCAAGAGCAACTACGGTTATAATTTTGAACATCTTCATTGGGAATTAATAATTTTCTAATTAGATGTCTGGAAGAACCACATAAAAATAAATTACTTTTATTTTTAAGTTTATCTTCTCATTTGGGAAAAATCCTTAAAATTATTATTGCGTGTTAGAATTCAACAAGAAAATTTCACCCAGCCATCTAAATAGTAAAGCAATTAACTAGTAAAAAACTGTGCAAAAATGAACTGCAAAACTGAGGGACCTTTTCTGAGAAGCCTGTTTTGCATTTTTGCTAGTGATGGTTTTGTAATTATTCAGTCTGCAATTAAAATATGCATTGATAGAAGAAATTTCCCACCTTGGTTAACCCCAAATTATCCCACTGACCTCATCAAGGGATAATGAAATCCGTTTTCTGTCTATGTGTTGATAGAAAGACTTTAGTATTTGCATAATTATATAAAAAAAAGTTTTATTCCTTTAGCCTGGTTTCAGCTGTAGGTAAAGATGTTGAAGGCATAACATTTACAATGCCCTTTTGTAGTTTTACATTATCTGTAAAGGTCAATGGAAACTGTCACATTGTCACTGTCCTCTCTGGCATTAGCAGCATTATCATTTTTGTCATAATCTAGTAGTTCTAGACAAAATAGTTGAGTTAAAATCCCATTATAAGCAGTGGTGTGCAGGCTTACTCTAACAAGAAATCATTGCTTCCACAACTTATATAATACTGCATTGTGATATCATGGCTTAGAGGGTGCTGCAAAAACAAGACAGAAACCATTTGAAAATATATTCTCCTAGAAGAATCAACTTCCCTTGGGCCCCTGCCAAGATCCTCAAGTCAGCACTTACTTTCAAGAGAGCTTTTCAGGACATTGAAGTTAAGCACCCCAAACGCTTTTGAATCAGGACGTTGAGGGTGGGTTCATGGGAGGGAGGGATTCATGCAGTGAACCAGTTCTCGCAAGAACAATTATTTGCGCATTTCATATTTATAATTTTATGTGTATTATCTACATATTCATGTATGTAGATTAACAATCAGTTGTGTATTTTTCATCAGAATTTGTTTGTAATCTATTTATTTTTCTGTGGAAGAGTGACATTACGGTTCTAGTAACCTTAATTGCAACACACACAAATATTGATAGGCAGGCATTTATCAAGTGTATAAAATACACTTCAGGGTATCCTGAGGGAATTGCTTGCTTAGGCATAGAGATCAGACAAAGCTTTTCTGGTCTAATTTCCTCATTTTCTGTGATCCACCCTTGCAGTTGTCTGAATATCATTAATTTCATAGAATTTTCTGGATTTCTCCTGCTGCAAATATTTTTTATTTATATTTTTAGTTAGAACAGAGTAGAACAGCCTTAATTCATTGAGGTACTTATATATACTTGTATCTTTGCTGGGTTTCTTTGATGGCAAGTGTCAGAGACTGGCAAGGCATAGTGGGAATACTCCAGAAATAGCAGAAGTAGCAGAAAAAGAAGCATTTAAACTGATGGAAATGATGAAGAGGGAAGGTTACTGATTGGTTGGAAAAAGATTCTCCTCCTCAGTTATAGTTTAAACATTATTTCCAGGAGTGGCTAAAAGACAGGGAGAGTAAGTGATAACCATTGGACAGTCACAACATCTTCTGAGGAGACTGGTGGAATGAGGGCATGGAATTTAGTTCTTGACTGTTCTGGACTGAAAGCCAATAAAGCCTCAGGCACTTCTCTGGAAGCTCATTCCTGCCAGTGCCCTTTACCAACTTAAATATTCAGTAAAGGACAACCCTTACTGTGTACTTTAACTTTTAATGTGCCAATTTCCCTGCAGTGTCATGTTTGCCTATTCTTATTATATTAATAATGCAGTTCCATGACAGCAAACGTTATACTTTGAATAAGAGGAATTTCCTGGCCTTTCAAATTAGAGTGTCTATGTAACCATAATAAAAAGCTTTCAGCCAAAGCAATAGTGATTCAAAGTTGGACCAACAGAGAAAATTAGGCAGGAGAGTAGAAGGGGGAAAAGGGATTTTTTGATAAATATGTTTAATGAAGTAAATTTAATGGTGTTTTTCAATAAAAATTACAGATGTTCAAAACTAGCCAGGAAAGACTGTAGAAGGAAGATGAACTCAGCATGCCTGGCTTGCCCCTGGAAGTAGATGTGCGATCCGCAGTGCCCACCAATGTCTAACTCTCAACAAAGGCATCAGAATTTACATCACTGCTGAAAGCTCTTATGATCCTTGTTGAGAGCAAATATCCTAAACTTGTACAGTCTCCAAGCATCTCATTTTGGGGAGTCATGCAAGTTCCTTAGAAACCTCTCTGCATGGGACAGAACAGACCTGGCGTCTCCACTGCCCAGTCCCCATGTATACTTGGTACAGAAGTTCAGAGTGAGCTGGCTGATAGGACCACGAGCCTCAGAGCAATATTAACCTGGAATTTCCCACCAGTGTAACATAAAGGCTGTCTGAAACAGTCTTGCAGTAGACCAGTGTCAATGAGCCTGGTGGAGACCTGCTAGCAGTCAGAAGCTGCCTGTGACATTGTTTAAAATTGTTCCTTTTGGTTAATTTTGGCTTAAATTTTCAGAAATTCATTCATGCAAATGCAGCATAGGAGCTGCTACTGAGAGCAACAGACCCCAGATCTGAAATGGATACGCAGCCCTCTTTCTGTATGCCTCATCCACTGCAGTTTGCTTTTTTTGTCACTGTACTTGGTTTCAGTTCCTTAGTGCCAGGTCCCTCTGATTTCCCACTCTAGCAGGAGTAAATAATGTCTCTAGTTTGCTGTGTCTGTGAGTAATTCAGGACGATGTTTGCCTTTTCACTATAGTCTGTGGTTTGCAGTTGTGCAGTAATGCCAAGGGCTTGAGAAGAGCCACATCAACAGGCATAGGATACAGTAATGTTTGCTGTGTGCTGTCAGTCATGTACTTGCTATGAGCTAGAACCTCTCAGGAAAGAGTATTGTATTCTTATGTAAATATGGGTGCAATTAAAATATTTATGCAGACAGCAACTGTAATGTGAAAATGTAAAGCCCACCATAGCCACCACTGGTGTAAATGTCACTTAAATATCATCCACTGAGTTTATTCTACTGTGTCATGAGAACAAGAAAGTGCAAAAAAGATGTTTGTGTCAGAAAAAATTTTTGTAAGAAAGCTGATGGGGAAGCTGATGGTTCTCTTTCCAAAAAAAGATGTTCCATTGATAAAGGTTTTATGAGCTTCATGCAAAGATTAATCATATTGCTGTGACAAACACATCAGAGTTTGGGAATGCTAGGTCGTGTGACTAAAGGATAATCATGGAGAATTCAAAGCCTCCATGAGAGTTAGAGAGCTCTGATAGGGAAAGCTAGTAGCCTAATCAGGAGAAATAGGACACCTCCAGATGCAACTTTGGCTTTAGTTCTGCATGCACTGTATTTCCTTTCGGGCAAGAAGGAAGTGAACTTTCAAACTAGATTTCAAAGGGAAGCATATTCATTCTCTAGACTAAAGGGTTACACATCAACAGTTGGAAAGAAAAAGCCTTGGAAATAGTTGTCCTACTTTCTAGGTTAGTAAGATATTGATTCTGTGGAATCCTGGGAAATTGCAGGTGCGAGTTTGTCAGATTTCCAGTTTTTGGCTTTGTGTACATGCTTTGAGCAGAGATGTTTATTTCATCCTTTGCCTTCTTGGTTGGTACTGGAGTAAGCTGGTATAAACAAATTTTCTCAGGAGAGTGAGGTTTTCTCTGCACATAATGTTGACAGCAGTGATCCCAAAGATTTTCTGAATATTCTGTAAGCCCTATCTCCCTGCATAATAGGCTTTGAAGTTCCCATGTTTCCAAGAGCTCACATCTGTCACATTGCACACTGAGCCTTTTTTTCTCATCTCCTGCATGACCAAAGTAAAGACTTTTAATCACTTTCTGCACATTTGGTTCTGGCAACCAAACTTCAGCTTCACAAGTGTGATATCTGTAACCACCAGATGGCAAAATTTTTGAACATTTAATTTTATTTCCTGACCATTTGGGAGCATTAAAAAATCTCCTGAGGAAAGAAATTGTTGTACAGTAAAAGGCATGTAAACTAAGGGCAAATGTGTAAATGATTTCTTAATTAAATCAAAATAAACTTTTTCTTTCTGCATGCCACAAGGAAAGCACTTTGCAATGTAGATGGGCTTTTAATACATACCGTGACATGTTTAACTCAAAGCAATAATGTATGTTTTATTTTTCAGAATGATCACTTTTATAAAATGAGTGCACATATAAAAAAGGTGGCTTGCCCGTATTTGGAGGGAAAATGAAGCCACATGGGCTTGCTGGTATAACACACAAACCAGCACATTTCATATCCTTAGCACTAGGTTGCTTGTATAAAGGAGAGGAAGGAAAGGGGGAGGGAACAAGTGGGGACAGGTAGAGCCAAGGTAAAAGGTGAACCAGTACATCAGACTCAAACAACAGGGAGATAATGTAACTCCAAGACTTAGCACCAAACAAAATCTTTGCCAAGAAGGTCTTTTTCTGCATGCCATTATCTGATATTTTTTATTTTGGATAGAGAGTGTATATGATTTTTGGTCCTTTAAATATGATGAAAAGCAGTAACTAGCACTGCAAACAGATTCTGCTTTCATTCCAGATTCATGTTGCATTTACCTGCACAAAGAATACTTAAAAACTGAATTGAGGTAGCTGTGAGCATTTTTAGCATAAATCATATGAAAGCTAATGAATAAGGATGAAGGAGACTATGGTTTTGGGTCTTCACAAGTCCAGGGAAGGTTTTCAACTTTGAAAATTTAGCTGAAACCCAAAGATTTGAAGTTCTGACCTTCAGAGAAGTCAGTGGATTTTTTTCTGTTTACTTTGCTGGGGCTTAGAATTTTATTTTCCTGGGGACTTAATGCATAGACTCCAATATATGAAACAAGCAGATGTTTCCTGCTCTGAAAAAGTAAAATCAAATGGAAGTGATTACAGAACTAAACATGACCAGCAGACATTGCAAAAATGATTCATGAGACATGTGTTCTTGATGTGTTGAGGAGGGAAGGATTTTATATTTTTGATCTTATGCTGGTTATTGCTGTGTAAAGAGAAAGGGTGAATGAAAAACTACCCACTCCCATATCCCAACACCATTATTTTGTGCTGTGTTCCTTTGAAATTACTATGATACTGTTCCTACAATCCTTTCAGTTGTTGAACTGATATCTTTCCATATAGTCTTTCAACGTCACAGATTTTTGTGAGCGTCTAACAAACATATGAATTGAAGATAATTAGACAAATCCGTGACTTCTGGAGCACTGCAGACATTATGTCCTTAGTGGGGAGTAGTTCTGAATGGAGGAGGAAAAAATAAAGATATCTCAAAGTGTGTTTATGTTGAACATGCAGTGATGAACAGTCAAAAAGATTTCCATTTTCAAAATTGATTTACTTAGTAGGGGCCTATAGGTTGACCTGAAGGGGCTGTTACTGTGTTTTCTGCTTTGCCTTTTCTGTGTTTTCACTGCAGTCCCAGAAGGGTTGTTTGATTCTGGTGACCAGTCTGCATTCTTTTTCAGGCAGAGCCAGCAGACTGCCTTTCAGTAAAAATTCAGATTGATCCTCTCTGTGCTTGTAAGGGCTTTTTGTCTTTGGGGTGTGGTGAAGGCATCTGTATTTGTCTTACACTACTGGGTACTGCAGGGCACTGAAATAGCTCTTCTGAGCCAACAATCTGGGTTTTTTTTCTGAGAATATTAGTGCCCAGAAAGGCTGAAAAGCCAAGTAAGGGGAGGAAGAAAGCATCCTCAAATCCATGTATTTCACAGAGATACTCACACTCACATATCTTATGACCCTTGTTCCTGTGGAAATCATAGTCATGAAGAAAATTTACAGTTTGGGGGCAAAGAGTGCTTGTCACACAACAGGGGTTGTCTTACTATCAGTTTTATAGCAACTCTGTAAATTATTGTGGCATGATGAATGCTCAGGTCCTGAACCTTTATCCACATGATTTTCAATAATGCTTTTCTCCCACTGTGGTCTGTGGTCCTACAGGACAACAGGATTAGGAGTGCCCATTACTGTCCCACCAATCCCTGAAAATCTGCTGAAAGGGTGGGGCAGCTGTTGAAGAAAGATGATTGATCACAGTGCCTGCAAGAAACACAGTTAATGGTTTGGCAAGGGATCTTCTGAGTCTGGCATTGCAGCACTCCCCAAAGTGCAGCAATGGTAGAGATAGGCATCCCTAACAGACCAAAATGTCCTCTAGCAGACTAAGCAAGGCAGGGGCAGCTGTCACTATCTCTTTTTCCATTCTGCCCCCTCTGGATGCCCGCTTGGGAGCTAGAGGCATGTTCTGCTGAGATGCCTGATTCTTAGTTATGCTGACATAGAAGCCTGCAAACAACAGAAGAATTTCAAATGGTAGTGAAAATCTACTTCGTCTGCAACCTTTGTATGAGGTCAGACCAGTACTGTCCTTGTAAATAAATCAGCATCAGAGTCTGACATCTATCTGCATGTAAGTGTCTGCCTACAATGTCTGCCATCAGCTCTCTTCAAGCATTGTGGAAAGAAATAGGTACTTTTAGGATAAGATTAATCTGACTTATTTTGGACATCCTTTTCAAGATGAAATGGAATCCAAAAGTGCTTGTTTCACTCCAGTGATTATAAGAGAATTTATAAATTGGTATCTCTGTCTCGGCAGATGTGTTCCGCCCAGTGTTAGGTTTATGCTGACTGACAGCATAAAGATCAATGAGATTCTAATGGGAAGACTGGGTTTGAAGTTTTCCTTATGGCTTGTTAGGATTGCTAAAAATAATCAGCAGAAATATTTAGATTGCCATTTCTCTCCTGTTCAGATCTCTAAGCACTGCTTATTCTCATGCCGAAACCTGTTATTTTGCCTTCCCATTATCCTTGGACTCAGTGGAGGGTGGTACTGGATGCCAATAACAGAAGCAGAACAGGAAATGAATACGTCAAAAACAGAGTGACACAGCAAGAGGTGGCACTAAATAAATGCAGGAGAGCATTTATCACTTATGCTAGCATCTTTTGAGACACTCCCCATATTTTCTCTTCCTGGAACTCCCAGAGGACTTTGTTTTCATGGAGTTACTGCTGGTATCAGACTAGTTTTCTGGACTTTGCATTTCTCTATGTGACTGCTCTGAAAGAACTGTAAAGATCCCTTTTGTCTCTGCAGTCTGTGAATAGTCCCTTGACCATGGACGGAAGCAGGGGATTCAGGGGTATTGGTCCGTTCATTCCTCAAATGACCGTATGCAACATCAGTTTTGACCCCAGAGATGAGCAGATCAAGAGCTAAGTAGTTTTGGTTGTAATATCATAGAATCACAGAACCATAGAATGTTAGGGGGTTGAAATAGACTTTAAAGATCATCCAGTCCCAACCGCCCCTGCCATGGGCAGGGAGACCTCACACTAGACTGGATTGCTCAAGGCCTTACCCAACCTGGTCTTGAGCACTACCAGGATTAGGGCTTCCACAACCTCCCTGGGCAGCCTGTTCCAGTGTCTCACCACCCTCACAGTGAAAAATTTCTTCCTAATATCTAACCTAAATTCCCACTCTTTCAATTTGTGCCTGTTACTCCTTGTCCTATCCCCACAATTCCTGATGAAAACTCCCTCTCCAGCTTCCCTGTAGGCTCCCTTCAGATACTGAAATGTTGCTATGAGGTCCCCATGCAACCTTCTCTTCTCCAGGATGAACAGCCCCAACTTTCTCAGCCCATCTTCACAGGGGAGGTGCTCTAGTCCCCCTTTCAACTTCGTGGCCCTCTCTTGGACTTGCTCCAACAGTTCCAAGTCCTTCTTATATTGGGGGCCCTAGAGATGGATGCAGCACTCCAGGTGGGGTCTCACAAGAGCAGAGTAGAGGGGTAAGTTATCTCTCTTGACCTGCTGGCCACAGTGTTTTGGATGCAGCCCAGGATGCTTTCTGGGTGGTGAGTGCACACTGCTGGTTCATGTTCAGTTTTTCATCAACCATCACCCCCAAGTGTCTCTCCACAGGGCTTCTCTCAATCACTTCTCTGCCCAACCTGTCGGTGTGTCTGGCATTGCCACGATCCAGCTGTAGGATCTTCCACTTCAGTTTGTTCAACTTCATCAGGCTTGTATTGGCCCACCTCAAGCCTGTCAAAGTCCCTCTGGAGGGTGTCCCTTCTTGCCAATGTATCAACTACCCTGCACAGCTTGGTGTCACCAGCAAACTTGCTAAGGCTGCACTCAATCCCACTGTCTGTGTCACCAGCAAAGACATTGAACAGTGTTGGCCCCAGTACAGATACCTGAAGGACACCACTTGTGACTGGTCTCCATGTAGGCAATGAGCCATTGACCACAACTCCTTGTGTGCTGCCGTCCAGCCAGCTCTTTATCCATTTATCAAATTCATGTCTCCCCAGTTTAAAGACAAGGATGTTGTGGGGCAGTGTCAGACACTTGCATAAGTCCAGGTAGACAATGTTAGTTGCTCTGACTCTGTCCAACAGTGAAGTCCTCAATCATCCTCACAATAAAAAAAAAATGTTTCCTAATGTTAAGATGGAGCCTTCTGTGTTTCTGTTTGTGTCCACTGCCTCTGATCCTGTCTCTGGACACCAATGAGAAGTGCCTGACTGTCTTTACACCCTTTTTTCAGATATTTGTATACAGTGGTGGAATACCCCCTGAGCCTTCCCTTCTACAGGCTGAACAGTCAGTCCCAGCTCTCTCAACCTTTCCTCACAGGAGAGCTGCCGCAGTCCCTTAATCATTTTAGTGGCCTTTCACTGGGCTCTCCAGTATGTCCATGTCTCACTTGTATTGGGAAACACACAATGCCTTGATATTCTGAAGCTTTACAATAACATTCTGACAATCTGGACTTCTTGGTGAACTACTCAAGTTGTCTGGCTTTGGTAACAAGTTTTGGTCATTTGCACTTAAGCCAGTGGTGCTGTTAATTAATATTTCTGTTATTATTGTTGTTATTATTTTTGTTATTAATTCATATTGTTGTTGTGAGGAGCACAGTGGAACCAACTCAGAGCAAAACAGCCATAGCAGATATCCAGAAGTGTTGTCACTGGCATTGCTCAAACGAACTTCAGTGAGGAAACTGTATGCAACTGGTGCATTCAGCACTTCACAAGTGTTGTCATAAGATTATTAGATGTCTGTAAGTGCTTGTATAAATATGCCTTAGCTTGAAATGCAGAATATGCATAGTAATACACCCCTATTGATCATGTCCAGTGGAACTATATGTGGGTGCTTTGCTGTTAAACAAATTAAGTCCTCAGAACATCAGCCTAGGTTGTAGCAAGTGACATTTATTTGAACTTGGTGTGAAAAGCTTGGCGAGATTTTAAAACAGAAAGGTAAGTGTGGGTTAAAAGCCTGACCATTTCGCTTTTTATGATTACTTTATACCTGTCCAATATAAAACAAGCTGCTACTGCTGGCTCTGGCATTCTGATGGTGCCCTTTTTGTCCATGAGATGATGAGGGAGGAAGGAAAATAAAGCAAACTTGCACTGCCTGCTGCACCTGTGTTTACTCATGGACCTCTGCCATTTCTAATGACTTCAGTGCTTGAAAGAAGGATCTTCTTTGGGTACTCAGATTTGTTTAGGCAAAACTCTACATTTGGTTTCCTTGTTTTTTGACTGGGTTTTGCTCTTTTTTATATATATAAGAAAGTATATATATATATTCTGATATACTTGTGAAGCCAAGTCATTGGCTTATGGATTATGTCATCTGCAACTTTTTAGCTCTCCTGATAATATATTAGAGTAAAGAAGGGTTCAATGGCAGCATTTTATATGTTGGAAATATTGTATAGGAGTATTATTACATACAAGAGTACTTCAGAACCCTTGTAGACATTTTAAAATACATTAATTTAGTAGTTTCATGGTATTATTACACTACTATTAAAATGCCATGTAAGCACCAAGAAGTCTATTTTCTTGATGTTTTAAACAGTTTGTTCTCTATAAACAACTTTGGACACTGCTTGCTAATTAGAGAGCAACAGTGATACATTCATTAACAAAAAGATTATTTGTTTCTGTTATTTATTATGTAAGACTGTCAAATGAATAGAAATTATTTTGCATTCTGTGTCTCAGATACTGCTTTTTGCTGTTTGCCAAAAATTTACACTAAAATGGCTTGCGGTCTTTTTGTATAAACTTTTAGGCATCCTGATCTCCAGCATCTGTCTGTTCTAAAGGCAAGTGACCTAAAAAGATCTTTAGATCTTTACTATTACTTCTGTTTTGGTACTTTTAATGGTGAGCTGAGGGGGAAAGTAGTGAGACATGGTGAGCCTACTTAGAAGCAGGCCTAAAGCATCCTGAATGTTTGGATCTGCTTCAATCAGGTATTAGTGAATGATCTATTGAAGTCAATTTGGACTACTATTTCAAAAACTTCATTCAAAATTTCAGAAGACAAACCCCATCTCTTAGGTCTTCCTAAAAATTGCTTATAAGGAAGTAATGTCATTGCTTGTCCTTTATCAGCTGACTCAGGGAATAACAAACTTCATCTTTCAGTAGACAGATGTCTTGACCTATGAAATCACAATTAGATTTTGAGATTATTGCTCTCTCCTGCACAGACTTGGCACATTCATCTGAGGCAAGGGAGATGAAAAGGGGGTGGAAGATAAAATGCAAAATATTTTTTAAACTTACAAACATTTGTGCCTGCGTGAGTTTACTTATATCAGTAGCAATTCAGTTGCTTAAAATCTCACAGTATGCCTTACAATCATTCGCTTTTAAGTAAGTATCTGTAATATCTAACCATATATAAAGGTAAATATTGGACTCAGGGTGCATTAAAATGATAACTAGTCAAGATAAATACATAATAGTAATTTCCCTTCAGGGTCATTCAGAATTGACTTAATACTTATGTCTCCGTGTTTTTAAACTTATATAAAAGAAATTTGAGCTGTTCAAGGATTTATTTTATCTGATTGACTTCATATAGATTAGAACTGCAAACATTTTCATGGAAGGCTGTGTCCTTTGCAGTGATAGAACAGTTTTTTAGATTTCTTAGCAAATCATTAACTTAATGCAGTTTTTTCTGCCTTAGGAGGTATGTTTTTAGTGCTTTGGATGTATCTACATTTTTTTTGAGCAAAGCATTTTTTTCCTTAGTGTTGTTAAGTCTAGCCTTAGAGAAGAGCATGCTTCTGTTCGCAGAACAGCATAATCCATTTTTCATCCTTTAGCATTTGCTATCTAGAATTGAAAAAATGTAGGTTTTATTACCTGCTGGCAAAGTGGAGCTTGCCTTAGAACAGATAACTATTTCTATACAGGCCCTAGACAGGCCCTTTCATGTGGTGGGAAGTGCAAAACTAGACTCACAACTTTAGATTTTTCTCACCAGGGATGAATAGAGAAGACCACCTCCCTCAACTTGCTGGCAATTGTAATCCCAACCCAGTGTAGGATGCAGCTGCTGCAAGGACATATTACTGGCACATGGTCAGCTTGTTGTCCTCAAGGACCATCAGCTCCTTTTCTGAAAAGCTGCTTTCAGGGAGGATTAAATTTACAATGCCAAATTTGCTTGAAAACTGTGATTTGAATTCTAAAGCTGAAAGCTGAAGAGGAGCTTAAATGTATCAATGATGAATGCCAGAGAACAAAGTCTTCAGTCACTGAGTTGCAGGATCTGGGGTACCTTGCAGGGAGCCCTACAGGGGCATACAGAGAGCTAAAAGCCTTTGAATACCACCAACATGTATAGCTGGGATATCATCCCTATTAGATGTTTGAGCAGGAAGGTGCCTACTCCCTCTGACAGTGGAATACTGAGGACCAGCACATATTCTGAATCCCCTTCTCCGTCTACTTGAATTCCTACCCCATATCCTGCAAAGGGTGCCTCCAGCAATTTTCTGTAAACCTTGGGTAATGACAACTTACTATTTTTCCCCCCCTTTAGCAGCATTGTTAGGGCCCTTATTCAGTGTTTTGAAGTATTAGCTTTAGGTTTTCAGTTGTTTGAGGGGGATCACTTCTCAGGAGAGTCTCTGAAGTCAGGTTATAATATGAAGTCCTTGCACTTCACAACTAAACAGAATTTAATATTCTCTGAGTATTAGAGAAGAGAGGATTCTTCAGCTTTTTGAGTCACCTGGGAGGCTGAGGCCTGAACCTCGCTTATGGAATCCTTCCCTCCCTTCTCATTCCCTCATCTTGAATTGTTCTATATCAAATGTGAAAACTTCAGGAGAAAAAGTAGAAAAAAACCCTTTCATCTTTCAAAAATTATGATACTTTGCCCAACTAATGGATGTAGGTCACAGATACTCTGCAAATTTCATCCATAAATCTGTTTGAAGAAACAACTTTTTGCCACACATTTGTACAGTACATAGATATTTGAGTCTGGATTACCTTAATTAGGAGTCCAAACTCTTCAGATTGCTGCAGTGATCCAAGTAGTGACTACTGCTTATGAAACATCTTCATTATTTTTACTTGAGTTGTAATGGTGCATTTCTTCCTGCTGAATGACAAAGTGGGCCACTTGTCCCATGGTCAAGAGAAGAGAAACAGCTCAGGAAAATAGTTTTCTTTTAAAAAAAAAATCATGCAAAAAGAAAGATTGTCTGTAAAAGATCAGAAATAACAACAATAATAATAGAGTTAAATGTACCATAGTTTAGTTATAGACATTTAAAAAATGTCCTTAAAAGCAATCACTTATATCCCAAAAAATTGCTTAACATCACCCTCAATGGCGTTTTGACATTAGGCTGGTATAAAATATTAATTTTTGATGAGCACTAAAGTATTTTTCTGCATAACTTCATCCTTTTGCTTATAGCTATTATGGGTTAAATTCCTGGTTAAATCACATTTTACCTCCTCTAGGCCATCCATCACCTCCCAAATGCTTTTAATTATCCTGGAATGAAACAGTATTTTCCATGTCCAACATTAAGATGATTTCCTGAGGTCAGAGCGAAGTCTGTGCTGTGCAGAATGGAAGGGATGTGTACCCCTTCACAGGTCTCTACTGACTGTCAGTGCCTGGGGTGGTGTTGCAACACCTTGGAAGACAGCATTTCTTGAAGAACTTCTGAGGTAAAGTAGGTATTGTGTTTACTGTGACTAAGGTTTAACAACCTACAATAATTGTGTCATTTCATCTTCCCTTATGTTTTGTTTTTGTCTGTGTCTTCTCTCCTGCTGTGTTTCAGATGAATTATTTCTCTTTTTTTTTTTTTTTTTGCCAATTACATCAGCAATTAAAACTCTCACTGGCCTTAATTTTTCTTTACTGAATTAATTTTCCTTTGGCTTTATGAGTGCAAACCCATTGCCTTCAAAATACAGCTGAGGTGACACCTGAGTAAACCCCTCAGGAATGTAAATATGATAATTGCAGTCCCTTAAGAGACTAAAAAGTGATCTGAAATCTGTGTGTGAAGAATACTGTGGCCCTACATCAAACTTGGTAGCTGCCTTCTTGAAGACTCTGGTCACACATCTTTTGAGGTTCAATCACAGATTTTTCTGGTTCCCACCTGTGGACATACTGTATGTAAACTTGGCATTACTTCTTATTTGTTTATTCTATTTATTTATGAGGTCTCTATCACTATGCCCACATAGATTTCTGCGAGAGAAAATCACAGTTTAAGCCTCTGTGGTTCACATGTTCCCTGGAGGGACTTTTCACATATATTGTGCCCATACATGCAAGGGCTTTTGAATTTTTAACTCCTAATAAGCATGGCACAAAGATGTTAATTCTTGCTTTTGCATTCTTTGTTTCTTTCTTGCATAATTAATTATTAAATTTTGCATGTCCAGGTTCTTTGAGTTTTTATACTTGAGGAACTCCAAATGAACTTGAATTGTAGTAAGTCCCACATCAGGCCCTATTGAACTATTTCAAGTGTAAATCCAGAAGTGAGCCTTGGCTATTTGTGAAAATTTGGGCCACAAGTTATTTGACCTCTCAGGCAACTTGAAACCTTAGGGTTGAAAGGAGTATGTGGACTGCAATGTGATTATAGATCTACTAAGACTTTAACCTGGTTTATTGTGTTCTACTCAGGCTCTGCTTTTTCAGACAGAAAATGCTTTGAAAAAGATGACTTAGCACTGAAATTTCTTCAGACACAGCTCAAGTGCACAAGGGAAACTTCTCAAGCATGCCTGCTCTTCTAACTTTTTAAGACCTTGCGCTTTCTGTACAACTTCCCTTATTATATCAAACCCAAAGTGCAGCTCATCTATGATTGTTCTTTCTCTAGGCAAGAACCAATAGTATAAATTTATCTACTCATACGTATCAGTCCTAGTCAGTCCCAACTCTTCCTTGCTGTGAAATTCCGTATTGATTTGGGGTTCTTTTCCCTCTGTGCTTCTTAAGGCATGAATTGATTATGATTCCCTGTCTCTGGTATTTGGTCTCTGCAGTTTCACAGTTTTTCATGAGCATGTAAATTATCAGCTGTGAGGTACATGCTCGCTGCAAGAACATGCACACTGAAATGGGTGGGAGGATTTTTAACTGATTTTTTCACTGATTTGTGGGACTCCAGAGTTTCTTTTTGAACTACGCGATCTTTCATGACTCTTCAATGAAACCATGAAGAATATTTGCACCTCTTTTTGCTTTTAACCATTTTTAAACATATGCTGATAAATACATTTATATCTACCTAGAAGGTTCCTCAGCACTGCATTGAGAACCAAGTATGAATATAATTTTCTGCTATTTGTAACACAAATATAAAGTTTTGAGCTCAAAGACAATTTTCTCACAGACCATTCCTGTGTCAAAAATGGTGTTTTGATGAATTGAAACCTTTTGCAAAGGCCTGTCATTTCCTTCAAGACTCACAGGAGATGCTGTCAATAATGATGCTTCCTAGGGTTTTTGTTGTTTTGTTTTCAATTTTCCTGCTCTTTCTCTTGCCATCTTTGCCTGTTGCCTGACAGGGAAGCTGGACAACTACATCCAATCTTTCTGGCTTGCTGTATCCATTCTCTGGACTTTTCTGCTGTTTGGGATGTCCTTATGACCAAATGGCTCATTAGACAGGCAATTTAATTGCCAGGCCCGTCTCTTTAAACAGGCTGAATCCTTCATCCTCAAAGTGACTGTACTGGGTCTGTCCTGGCTCATGAGTTTGCCTATTGGTAGGATCTGGGTTTTCCATCTGCTGATGCAGCTTGTGAATAGGATGCCTGGACATTCAGTCATTAGAAGGCAGGGGAGCTGGCTGACCCCAAAGATGTCTATGATTATGGGGGGAAGGGAAGAACAACAGTTTTATTCTATGGGAAATCTTAGAGTTTTTTATTTATTTTTAAAATCTTAGGGTTATTTAGTTGTTTTTAAAATTAAACAACAATATTTATAAATACACAATGTCAGACTTCTCTACAGATGATTCTAGTCATCTGTCTTGTTGGATGCTACCCTGGTGCTGTTGGTGCTACCAGCTTCCTATGCTACCAGCTAAAAAGTGGGAAAAGGATTTCTTTTGAAGATCTGCAGGAGTCCCTGAGCAGATGATAAGTGCTTATAGGAGCATGATATGAAAATCACTCAAAAAATATGAATCACATCTTAATTTTGTTCCTTGAAGAAATGCAAAATACAGTACTATGTCAAGCTGAAAACTATATTTCTATAGTATAGAAATATAGTATATTAATATAAAATCAATGCTTCAGATTGAAGACCAGTGTAAATTAACACAGCTACACTGACCTAATTCAAGCCATGTTGATTCACACTAGATATGAATGAATCAGTCCTGCAGAACAGAGATTTAGTAGAAAATATGTAATACCTAAAGCTGAGTGAATATGTGAAAAAAAAATATATGTATCCATCAAAGTGCTTTGTCATTTGCCATGCTTATGTGAATGTCAAAATGTTAGCCAGCAGGCTTACATCAGGAACTCTTCATTAATTTTCAAACAGATGTCTAGTAAAAGACCTGCCTGATTGAGCCAATCTTTTTGAAAGGGTTGGACTGGCAACATGAGAAAATCTATTTCCTGGTGCACCGTTCTCATATTTTATCTTAACAGTAAAATATTTTCCTGTTCCTCTGAACTACAAGTACATGTCACTGACAATGACAAGATACAGGGCTGCTCCAGCACGGTATTTCTTGCCTTGCTGGGTGCATGTAGCAATGGCCTTTGCCATAGGAATTGAAACATATCTGATCCGAGAGTGTTAACGGTTCTCCTCATTCATTGGAGAAGAGATAATCTGGAAAACTTTTAAATCTGAGCTAAGGCTCATGGTGAATTAGGGATATTAGCTAGGAATATATAAAGGATTTGAGATACTGCTTTTTGTCGCTATCACTGGATTTAAAAAAATAAAATGGACACTTCTGTCAAAGGTGCTCAATAGAAACAGCAGTGAATTAACAACAAAACTTCATTGTGAAGATGCTCATACATGAGATAGGTTAACTTGTTTGCCTGACAGGTGGGTTACATGTAGAAGAAGAAGTGGTAGATTATATTCTCATCATTATAAGTTGCTTTCATTCCTCACAACCTGGTGGCCTTTAAGTTCAGGTTGCAGAGGTCTCTTGTAATGATAATTATTTTGCTTTGGGCATGCTAGATGCATTTGTTGGCTGTATAACAAACACTCATTTCCATTAATTTATCTTCAGACTCCATGCTGTCAGCTTAATGGAGAATGGGAAACTTACAGATCCTATTTATTTCTACTCTTTTAAGAAAAAAAGTACAGATCTGACTTGCATTATATTAATATTGATGTATAGGAGAGGAAGGGTCAGATTTCAATTATTCCATTGCCAGCATTCAAGTGGATATCTCAAGTGCTTAGTTTTGTTTGCAAGGTACTTGGATGTTTGGGATTTTTTAAATACAAGGAATTTTTTTTTCAAGCATGAACATTTCTCAAATGAAATTGCAGTTAATTGAAGCTATAATTGCTTTAGATAAACATCATTACAATGTTTAGAAAGTAGTTTTGAGAGTTTTTTTTAAATGGTTTTTGAAATAAAACCTGCAGCATTTTTTATGCTATATTTTAAAAAGGTTTAAGACAGTAGATTTAATTTGGATTAAATAATTTAAAAGGATTCTAAGACTTTACCTTATTAAAACATTTATGTCTTGAATGAAAGAAGGAAAGTTAGGGAGGTTACTAACAGTGTGAATACTATACAAGTCTGTTATAATTAAATATATCTATAATATAGTGTCTTGATGCCTTTTTTTGGTGGCGAGACAGCTTTTTCCCCACCCCATACTTGAGATCTAACACGCTGCTAATGATATTGTTTCATCTGCAGATGTAATTAAGAATTTCCATAAGACTTTTTTTTTTTTAAAAAGGAGCTATTTGCACAGAGCTGCTTCAGCTTCCACATCCCCATGAGGTGCTCAGTGTTTTACTGACAATTCAAAAGGAAATCGAGTATGTATACATGTGTCTTAGGCTTGTGCTTCTCAAGTGGCTGTCAAGGAATTCAGTGGAATTGTAAAAGCAGAGGAACAGTGTGTTCTTGGTAGATTACAAAAATGTGCGTTACGTTGCACCAGTAAAGTGTGTTCTTTGAGCTTTGTGTCGTGGAAGAGCTACAAGCCTGTTTTTATATTACTGTCTGCTGCTTTAGCTCTTTTTCAAGGTGAAACCATGGTCTGGCGCAGACAGAATGGATCTCTGTGGAAGGAGCAGAGATGACTGCTCGATCCAACTGGCTTCTGCAAGAACATCTGTCCCAGGAGCACAGCCAGGGCACCAGCATGTCCTCTCTCATGTGGCTGCTAGTCCCGCTGCTGGCTGAAACAAGGCTGCTGTGGTCAGTGTGCCTGGGCTGACACACAGCCCTCTCCAGGGTGTTAGCCAAGGCTAGGTAAGCCTGTGAAGGTCCTTCTAGCCAGGTTTTAAAGTAAATATTCCCTCAAGGGGAAGTCTGGTGAGATACGAAAGAAATGTGTGTCCAAAGTCCTCATGGGCTGCTGCAGACTGACAATTTTGACCTCTTGGTGCTCCTCCTGATGTCTCAGTCTCTCAATGTCTTAGATTGGGTTTCTTCTCCCTGTCACATTTCTCTCAGGGTGGATGGGACTTGGAAGTTGCTTTAGAGGCTGAACTCATTTTCTTGTGAGTAACCTCCTGGAATGCTCTGCAGGCCATGAGTTTTCCTGTTGCAGTGGTTGATTACTTCCCATACTCACCTAACTTGACATGGATAGGATTTCTTCTTGTTTAAATAATTGTCTTACTATGCTTCTTTGCAGTAATACCACACAATTACTCTCATCTTCTCCACCACAGAGATGATCAGAGATAATAAACATTTGTTATGGTTTAACCTGACAGACAGCTGAACAGCGCACAGCTGCTAAATCACCATCCTACCCCCAATGGGATGGAGAGAGAAATGGAAGAAAAAACCCAGGAACATTTGTGGGTTGAAATAAAGCCAGTTTAATTGTGCAAAAAAGGAAGGGATAGTAATAATAATAATAATGGTAAAAGAATTAGAACATGCAAAACAAGTGTTGCACAAAGCAATACTCACTACCTGCCAAACTATGCCCAATCAGTTTCAAAGAAGTGCCCCTGACCAGCTTTTTTCTGCTTTGTATACTGAGCATCTTGGCATATGATATGGAATATCCCTTGGGTAAGCTGGGGATCAGTTGTTCTGGCTGTGTCCCCTCCCATCTCCTTGTGCCCCCCCAGCCACTCACTGGGGCCATGGGTGAGAAGCAGGAAAGGTCCTGACTCTGTGTAAGGGCTGCTCAGAGGTGACTAAAACATCCCTGTGTTATCACCGTTATCAGAGGTGACTAAAACATCCCTGTGTTATCACCGTTATCCTAATCCCCAATCACAGCACTGTGCCAGATACTAGGAAGAAAATTAGCTCTATCCCAGCTGAAACCAGGACATGTAAAACATTTTGTTTGCTAGCTTTCAGAACTGTAGTTTCCAGCTACAACAAATGAAACTATAATAAAAAAGAGGTTACTGTTAGTCTCAAATAAGCATTTAACTTAATGAGCTAGTTACTGTATATTAATTAAATCTCAATATCTTATTGAGAGGCTTTTTCTGAGATTTTTCCATGCCATCTGGTTAGCTTGTTTTAAGTGACAAAGGAAATAAGTAATTACATTTCTGTTAAGTATATTTTAATGGGCATTTTTCAAGGTGTAGTGAGAGAATAGAGATTTTACCATCTAAGAGTAATTACTTGCATTAAGAGCTTATATACAGACTGCTGTAGTAACCTATCTTTGGAGCCGTGTCATGCAGACAAGAACAAAATGTCAGCATCTTGCTTCTGTCATGACAGCATTAGAATGAAACCTGGAGACCTAACACGTATCTTCTAAAGCAAATTTCACATTTCTTCCTCCTGTTGCTTCTGTTCAGTAAAACTAAGTCTGCCTTGCAAGGCTGCAGTCTGTGAATTTCTCATCAAGAGATCTGCAATAGTGGAATATTAGAATAGGATCATTCTGGAGGCAGAGGAGACTGACTGGCCCTTTCAACATTGCCATCTCCCAGTATTCCTACTACAATTCACCTGTTACATTGCCACTGATGTCACCTCTCTCTACATGTGGGACATCTATATCTCCCAGGATGTAATGAAACCAGGAGCCTCACAAAAGAAGGAAACCTATTTTCTTTTTAAATTAGGTTATATAAGGTGCAATTGAGAAGCAAATGACTGAGTGATGAAAGTATTTAGTGAAATGTTCTCTGCTGTGTGTTTAGTGCTCTATGAAGTCTAGTGAAAAAGGAAGTTTTTTTCTCTATTTGTGGAAAAGGAAAATTCTTCTTGAAGTCATACTGCTGCTATTGTCAAAGCATGGATCTGCTTGCCATTACATATAGATAACAGCAATTTCCACAAGAATAATCTTTTCATCTCGTATTTAAACACAATTTAGCCACATCAATTCTCATTCAGTGGCGTGCTGAGTGACTGAAAGAAAATGAATGACAGTTGTACCTGGTAATAAGGAAAAATGCCATTGCCTGTGTTTCACAGCCACAGATATTACGGTCAAGCTTTACAGGGAACAAATGATGAATGTCAGATGCTGTCCCCAGAGAAAGTTTTATTCCCTGCTCAGGCCATGAGGGTGCCATAGGCAATGCTCAGAGTTGATGTGCAATCTGCTGTGGCCAAGTGGGACCTGAGTAGTTTCTGTGAAAACCACCACTTTTCACTAGTGGAGCGTTAATGGTAACACAGCACCCAAAGGAATTTGCCTTTGATACTGTTCAGAAAGAAGAGTAGAAAGAAAAGGTGAGAAAATTTCACAGAGACTGCAGTACTATGAGTGGCCAAAGAGAAGGGTTTTCCAGTTGCAAGGAACACTGGGGTGTTGTGTTAGGTTTGGTTCACAGTGGATCTGTCTTATTTACATGTGCTGCCTGTAAGACTTACTTGGATTTGAAGAGTTGCTTAAATGTGTTTATTGAAAGTCAAAACCTCACAAAAGTCAACAGGCAGCTCCATAACGTGTAGATATTTTATCTGGCAGGAAGCAAGTTCAGATAAGAGTAGGCAGAAAATAATGAAAGCCTTCAAAATCCACATTGTTTAGCAACTGGATAATGATATAATTACAGATTCAATGGCAGAGTGTTTAACAGCCAGCATGATTGTCTGATAAAGTCTCCATGCAGGGAGCTCTGCTGTGCAGAATGTGCCTTCTCAAACCCATTTGAATACACTTTACTTTTCATTCTTCTATATGCAGGGAGTAGAACCATTTTGGTAGAAAAGGAAGACTTTAGCACCAGTTTCTTAAGGCACAAATTGAACAATTGTGAATTAATACTAGATTCATAAGCTATAGTTTCAATATAGTTGTAAAGAAAGAACAGCTCTGTAAACAATGTACTAACCACAGAGGTGCCAGAACACAAAATACAGAAATAAACTTTTTAATTAGAAGTACATAATGTGAGCCACAAAACTAATTTCTGCTTTTTCATTTTTTTCCCCCATTCTTTGTCATCTCTCCCCTTGAACACTCCTCCTTTTATCCATATAGCCTCATGATCCCTATTTTCAGAATGCTAAAGGCAGCAGAACCATGGCAGTTAGAGCATAGTAGCAAATCATCTATCAAATAATCTTTTCCAGGTATCTTAAAATTCATTTTTCTGCCTGACCTCCCACTCTTCCTCCTTTTAAGAGAAGACCAGAAAGCCCCAGAGCTCTCACTTCAATTGTACGAGTTCCCTCTACTCTTCTTATTAGTTTCAGGAGGCTCCAAATTTCCACCAATGAATCACACTTGCTGGCTTTGCTTTAACCTCGGTCATGCAGCTGTCATACTGTAATTGCAGACTTCAAACTGAAGAGAAGACAGTGAAGCAACTGCAAAGGTGACTCCTTACAGGGCAAGAAAAAAAGTGTGTTCTTACTTCAAATTAAACTAACCAGGTGAAGACAAGACAGTATGCAAATGCTGGGTCAGGTTAAGGAGAAAGCCTGAGCAGAAGGAAGCCTCTCTAACTCCCGTAAATTAGCTACAAAACCAGCTGGATTGCCTATTTGAGTACTCAGTCTATTGATAAATTTGGAGGTTGGTTATATAGGCAGAGACATGAAAGGAGATTATGAAATATTCCCATAAGAACTTACTTAGGGGCCAAGACTCTGAGGACTGGTACCAAGAAAAGTGGTACTTGTTTCTATTTAAGAACACACTAATTTATATCCTGATTCATCAGTTTTCAAGGGCTAAGATTACTTATTGTGTCCTGTTCTTGGACCTGTGTTTTTCTCAACTTGATGTGACTGCATCTGGGAATTGGGACCAATTTTTTTAGGTAGCAGTTGCCCAGTAAGTTCTTTTTTAAATCATTGTTATTATTACAGATTATTATTTTGTTTTTGTTTTGGATGGTGTTAGTTCCTATTAAACTGCAGCTCAGAAGCCTATATTTTCCCACAGCAGCTATAACCCCTAGAGAGCATGTAGAGCTCAGAGCAGCAGCCAGCAGTGTTTGTTTCTTGTGCATCACCCTCAGGGAAGGCAATGCTGGTACACCTCCTGTCTTCCTAGGAAATTATTTCCCCTGCAGCAGAAAGGAGCTGTGCTAGAGATGGGGAGTGTAATTTGTAGCATGCTGAGCCATCTTCACTCAGTATTGCCCTAGATATGGAGTTGTTTCTGCAAGTTCTCATCATTTTGAAATGGGAATTTATGCAAGTGCCTAGTTCTTAGAAGAACTCAGCAGATACGTGCCATATATGTCCACGTGGAGTGAAATGTGACAGAAGGAGTATAAGAAGGAGAATAAGCATGAACAAGCAAAACAGCTCATAAAATCAGGCTCCTTGATCACTTTAGAAACACTTGAGTGGCAGTTCTGCAGCTCAAGAAATACCGGGTGCTCGGCAATGACACCCCAAAGTAGGGAATTTAGGCGGTTGTATGGACACCAGAACACTGATATTACATAGCTCACCAAAGCGCTTGACTTAAGAACTTCCAAGGTCTTGACTTAGCAAAGCCATGTTATGCAGCATGGCCTGCACAGGAGTCTTCTTGAGATAGTAATAATATAAAAAAAACAAGAACCACAGATAGTTAAATCAGAATGGTCTGAAGTACTTCACATGTTAATCAAAGACTGCCATATCCAAAGGAGTCAAAAATACTTAGGGAGAAGCCTAAGACTAAGGAAAAGGAGTCTTGTGTGAGCAGATAGCTTCTTGTAGGCTCTGGTTTCCCCTCTCTCCACCATAAGTTGTGGGTGGCTGTGCTTTGAAGTTCTGTGGTCACATTGGTAGGCTCAGAAAATGTGCCAGGCACCTGTGGTGTGCTTCAGCACAGCCAGAGTCAGATCAGCATGAAGTAGATCAAGGAACAAGAATCATGAGATGTGAAGGATAAATGCTCAAAATGCAGCTACAGAGCAATGGACTCAGAAGGCAGAAGGTGACATGAGTGTAAAAGAATCTTGAAAAATTCCACATGGAGAAAAAGTAGATTTAAGAAATCCTACCACCCATTATCCATTTTTTAATGAGGTAATCTTTATCTGAGGTCTGAAGTATCCTGAAAGTAAGCACTAAGATAATTATGTTAGGTGAGTTTTAGCAGCGGTAATCAATAATTCCTTTATATAACACTTGTGAAACTCACCATGAAATGCCGAACTACCCATGCCATCAGGATTAATAAAAAACCCACTAACAATGGACCTTCCTGGCAGGAGTGCCTGAATTGAAGTCCATTTAAAAATCTATCTGGGAGTCCTTAGTTCTAAATTAAAGACTTTCTTTGCTGGTCTAGGTGCTTCTTGCTGCCACATGCCAGAGGCATTTTTCATTTGCCTAGGTGATAATATGCCCATTGTAATAAATATTCAGTCATGCAGTGAACTGCTTGGCACTTGAATTTTTTTCCTAGATTACTGTCAAGTCAGCCAGCTTGAAGGGGCAACAGGTTATTTTCAACAGCTGGCAAGTTCTGGCAATAAATAAATAAATAGTCCTGNCTTCTATAAAGAGATAGAAGACCTATATTACAATACCTTGAAACATCCTGTATTCCATTGAACATATATGAATGAGAATTGAATATGAGGAGAGGGGGAGAGTGAGGCATCTCTCTTTCTGTCTGTACCTGTATATAAAGCCACGTGTTGCTCTGCATATGGAAATGTGATTGCAGCAAAAGTAAGGCTTTGATGTACCATATATTTTTTATTGAATTAGAAGAAAAACATGACCACATTTTTGCAATGGGAGTATTTCAAAAAGGAGAGGGAGAAGCCTTGTTGTGGATAAACAAGAAGAAATAGCAGTGGGTAGAATAAAGCTGGTCACCCCTAGATACTAGACATGCTATTTTATGATGTATGATTTTGTCCAGGACACAGGTGATTTGCCATGGGTAGCCATTTCTAAAACATTAACCTCCAGGACCTGAGTTCTGCTCACCTAATCCTGAAATAATTCCACTCCAAAACAAGATCTCTTGCAGTCTGGCTTGGCCCTTGAAAGGCTGGACATATTTTTTTCTGCATTTGAAAGTAAAACTGTAAACATTGCAGTCACAAAGCTGGCAATAAGAACAGTTATTGTTTCCTTCCTATCATCAGAAATTGCACCTGGATTGTTTGCAGTTAAAACAGACTTGCAAATACAATTACAAACTCTGGCTTAGAGGAGCAGCCAGTGCATGCCAGTGGCTTGCAATGATGCTATAAGATGTAGCCAGTACAGGACTGAAGTGTTGGGGTGGGATGGGGGCAGTGAGCTGGGCAGGCAGGAACTACTGCTGGGGAGATGATATTAAAAAGTTCTCTAAGGGAAAGGTACACAATGCCATCACTCCTGAGGCTGTCCTCCACAGCTCCTCACAAGGAGCTCATTTTGAGCCAAGGGACAGGGTTATTTTGTCTGCCCTCCACCTCCCCCTTAGACCTGATACTAAAATGTGGCCTCCCCTTTCTTCTCTCTCTTCACAGAGGACTAATGACTGATTTCCTGCAGCTTCCAGCTGTTGCTATGCTGTCTGGCTCATCCCCATCTCTTCCTACTGCACAGGATAGCCTTGAAATCTTCCCACAAAGAGGGGTTTTCAGATGATGTGTGGTCATCTCTATCAAGGACTGAAAGCAGAGAGTGGTTGTGATTAATGGGATACTTTGAGCTGGATGTAGGAGCCAGAGGTTGCTGGACCAGGAATGATGGCATTAGAAAACAACCCAAAAGAGGATCATATTTTCTGCTGCACTGTATGTAAATATGTCGAGCAGAGAAGCCGTTTTCACCTTCCTATCCTGGAAGCCAGATGAATGCCAGTTTAACATTTAACATAATTTGAAGTACCCTGGGATGCTGAAAACTCAGCATCTAGAGCTAGATGTGCATGCTGTGTGTGCACCAGCCAGCTGGTTGTTTCCAGCATGCTGCTGTAGCTCTCCCACCATCACATGCCCTGCTCTAAAAACATGCTGCATAACAGCCAGGTAGCCTTGCTTTAGCCTGCTCATAAGCGCTATTGGACTTCTCAGTAGGGATGCACCACAGGAGCAGCTCAGTGTGGCTGAGGAAATTGCTGTCCCAGCTTCTGGCTTTCTGTGCCAAGGGGCAACGGAGGCAGAATGAGCAGAAACTTGAAATGCAACACATCCGAAGGAGAAGCTGCCAAATGTCCACCTGTGCTTCTAGTGAGGAAAAAAGAGACTTTTAGAAGGGGAACACATTTGGTATTCAAAGATCAACAGCCTGCTAAGCAAGTATCTCTGTACTTCTCATTTAGCTTAATGACAACCACGAAAGGCCGGCAAGCTTCTCTCTTCAACTTACTGAAGCATTACACTGGTACGTGGGAGTGTTGGCTCTGGGAGGCGTTGTCTGCTGTTTCATTTGTGAGTGAAAGAGGCTGTCTGCATTTTGAGGAATCACAGTGAAAACTATACTCAATTTGTGGCAGAATAATAAGGTGATCTATTGTAGTGCTTATGGAAGTAGAAAATGAGCTCTGCTCAAGGTATGTAATTTTCTACTGTGGAAGCAACAGAAATATCAGTAACATACAGATGCTCACACATGCTGTGCCCTGCACAAAGGGTGTTTGCTTGCTCTTATATGAGCTCATGTATATACCTGTACTTGGAGGAGAAGTATTAATTTCTGGCAACATGGCCTTTAGCTGTGCAGGTCTTCAGCCTCTGGACCAGAGGTTCTTGTGAGGTGTCAAAGGTCATGGTAGAGAGTTTATTTTGAAAGCTTGATGAATATTCCTCCACTCAAATTTCAGTTATGGGGACCACAAAAACCTACTTTTTTAAAAAAAAATGGAAATAAACAACAGGTCTTGGTATTCATTTCAAAAAAGCTGGATGTTTTAATATCTGTAATACAGTCCTCCGAGCCTGTGCTCTACCTGTATTACTCTAAAGAACAGGAAGATCAGGCTGTGATCTTAGCAGTCTGTCAACCCTGAGCAGAAAAATGCAGAAATAATTTTTTTGTTATAAAAGATTATGGGAAGGAATATGTAAAGATACTCCTTTAAACAATAAAAAGCCACACGAGCTTTGTGTAACAAAGGGAGCAAAACATGTTTTAGAGGTGAAAAAGAAAGGTGTGTAGCTGGCAACATTTGAATATTTTTTCTTCAAATACACCCATCCAAGTTTGACTAATGACTCTGTTTGATTTGTAGAAACAGCTGCAGGTCTGAGCTCAAAAATGGCTGTCTTATTTCTCTGCCTACACTGTGATAACATGTTTTTAGACAAAGTGATGCTCAGTTTAGAAAATTGCAAAAGAGGGAGATGGGGAAAGAAATGAATAAAAAGCCAGGGTAAAAACTGTGTGAAAGTAATGCTTATGTCTTCTCTGTGACATAAGGTAATGGCTCTGCCTGGTGTAATGGGGTAGAAGTTGTTGTCTTGAATTTAAAGGATCAGAGCAATGAAAGTAAAAAAACCACCAAACCTACAGTATCAAAAGCTAGCAAACTCTTCCTAAATTTCTACAGGTAGGTAGAAGTATTTCCAACATTGAATTAAGTTAATCCTGAGACAAAAATAAATAACTCTGGGCAGTAATATAAAATCATACTGGTAAATATTTTATAAAACAGGGGTATAAATT
Organism: Drymodes brunneopygia; assembly: GCA_013400955.1. Taxonomy (NCBI): domain Eukaryota; kingdom Metazoa; phylum Chordata; class Aves; order Passeriformes; family Petroicidae; genus Drymodes; species Drymodes brunneopygia. The sequence continues at coordinate 652,802 of VZTZ01036304.1, forward strand.
ACTGAAAACCAGAGCTCTCCAAACCAGTGTTCAGAAGCCTAAAATAATTAAATTTTATGATTTCCACCAAACAAGATTTTCACCACAATCTTTCACAGTCACTGCTGATTCAGAAGGGTCAAACTCTTTTAAGTCAGTAGTGCTTTCTCAGTGCAAATAAAACAAAATGTGCTGGTCTGTGTAAGGAGAAGTATGGTCAAGAGACCCAGAGAATTTGCATTTCCCTTGTCCTGTTGAGGCTGTACTTGTACAGATCTGGGTTTCCAATTAAAAATTGATGTCGAGAAACATGACAAGTTCTGGATAGGTTATCCAGATTGGGACCAGAATGTCAGGGACATCAAGCTCATGACCTCTGAGGAGAAAAAAGGGAGCTGCCTGAGAAGAAAAGGAATCCAAGAAGCTGTGATAGCCTGCATATGTCTGAATGCCAAAGATGGTAAAGCTAAACTTTTCTCAGTGGTAGCAGATTACACAAAAACAATCCACAGACTGAAGATTTAGAGCTTCAATGATTGGGTCATAAAAAAGGTTTAAAACAAGTAGGGGGTGGTGGAGGATTTCAAAAGTCAGCTATACCAAGCCTTGGCTGACCTGATTTCATATTGGTGATAACACTGAGTCTTCTTCAGGTTCTCTGTAATGGATGTGAGATGAGAAATCCCTGTGACACGGGTTCTGCTGTGCACTGGGAATGCCTGAGGCTGTAATGACATTTGTGTCAGGTACCCTCACCGAGGGGAAAGCAGCCAAACATTTTCCATTATAAGGTCATTATAATATGTAAGCCTATTAAAGCCATCAGGACATGGATTTCTCTAAGTTCTCAAATCCAGCAATGAAGAATTCTCTCAGAGGACATGTATTCACTTCACTTTGCCAGCCTTCTTGCTTGCTTTATATATATGACACATTTACCAAAATACCATTAATGGGCATTTTTTCTTTTAAAGAGTCAAATTTTAATACAAACCAATTCCCTTGAATTTCAACAAAAGCATGGGAAACATCCAGTGAGAAGTCCTAATAATTCTGTTTCTGAGGTGCTGATATCAGAGGGTATCTTGCTTCACTCTCGCTGACAGTAATAAACTCTCAGATTTTTAAATAATTTATTTGATGCAGTTCTATGCTATCATGCTACATGGTGAGAATTGTTTGTAATTGCTTGCAAGCTGACTGAGTGTCTGAATTTGTGATGAGCACCCATTCATAATTTATAACACCGAAAAAGAAAAAAGACTAACTTTGCATTAATTTTCCCTATTTCTATTACATAGATTCACTGGGACCTAATTAAAACACTATTAGATTAGAAAGCAAGAAACTGAACATGAGTGTGGAAGGTTTGGCGGATATAGTCCAATATTTCTTAAACAGCTGCATTACGGATTTCAATGGGACATTAATTATGTTGGGAAATTAACTTCCAGAAGTAATTAACATAATCACTCTTTGAAAAATTTAACCAGAAGTCTAATCATTAAGTTATTTCATACAAATACTCAGTGTTTGATGAAGACCAGGGAATTGAATGACTAGAGGGGTCTCCTCCGTGAGAGCTGACATTGAAACCAGTGAAGGATATGAAGGAGCACTTTCTGCCTCCTTTTTGTAAGTATTCTGTCTCCTTTTCTGTACTTAGAGACCCTCAGTGGGTACAGTCCCATTAGCAGGAAGCTGAAACTTGCCAACAATCAAACTATATAGCAGGCTGTGATTCATGATGATTATCTGAATCTCAGTTTTATTTACATAATTTTTAACCTGGCTACTTTCTTTTTAGGACAAAAAGACATACCTAATCATCTGGGTTTTAAAAAACAAGACACACAGAATCTTGCCCTCACCTTGTACTTTTGCATTTTCTGATATGCATTTTCCCATATTCTATGGGAGGAATTGCACCAGTGGCAAACTGTTGGATTCATTCTCTCTACTTTGCTCCTATCACCATGGGACTAAAGGACTGAAGGAATAGATGGTGGTGTCAGACTTGCAGCAGCTCCTGTGTCATCTCATATTCCTCTAGTACAGAAAGGACCTAATCAAACCAAAGGAGAGTCACAGGATAGCTGCTTTTTATTTATTAAGTCTCCAGCTCTAGTGGTAGCTTTTTAAAAGCTCTCACAGATGCAGGATAGCTCTATGTAATAATTTTATTTATAAACCATGTCATGCACAGTCACTGTATATCTCTGCTATCTTGTTTAAATGCACTTACTGAGTTGAATATGGGCTACTGGGGAGAAAAAACCCAGCAGACAAGCAGAGTAGCAAGGCAATAGTTTCAGGTGAGTCATCTCTCAATAACCATGTAGGTGAGGTAGCAAAATACTAGAACTGCCAAAAATAAAGGGGCCACTGAGAAGCTCTTGCTGGTTACAGTGATTTTCTGAATAAGGCTTGAAAGCCTGAAGGTGCAGATCCTGGGTGTAGGTAGCTCTGGGATGAGGACATGATGTGGAGTTGACAGGAAATTGCTTATGATGGGCTCAAACAAAGATGAATTGGAGAGGAGCACCTGAGGCAGCTGGCTCAGTTCTGCTTTGAGAGGAGACCAAACCATGAGAAAGGCAGGTTTCTGTGGGGAACGGTCAGATAGCTTTCTGGCTGTAACTGAAAGTATTTTATGGGGGATGGGGATTGTATTATAGGGACTACATTAAATAGCTCACAGACTTGAACATCCACCTTCCATGTGACCCTTTAAACCTAAACCCGTGCTATGAAGGTAGAAAAGCTTGAATATGCAGGTTTCCTATTTTGTGTATTTTGTTAGCAAAAATAATATGAGTAAAAAACATAAACTGAACATGCAAACTAAGTGAATTAATGTTATAGCACAATAAAAAACTAATTAGCAAACCTCTTAAGCTGACCTATTAAACTAATGTTTTTTAATGTGTTTCATACCATAAACTGGTAAACCAGAGGTCACGTTTACTTATCAGCCTGTCAGATCCAGCATTAATGTAACTTATTCACAATGATGGTATCAGAATATTTGTATTCTGGCAGGTATTTTGTGTGTATATGTGTCTATATAAATATATTTATACACAGAGTAATCTATTGTGGAATAAATATAAAAATGACAGTGTTGGTGTATAATGCAGAGTGCTCATCCCCTAAATTGTTAGAAGTCAGTGTTTCGTGACTGGCATAAATAAGGATACATAAAATATTCTGGTGTATTTCATGGTAACAAAGCAAAGAAGACTCACCAGCAAAGAAGACACAAGCAGAAATTTCACAACAGCAACAATGTCTGTTGTGGCCTGCAAGGTTTATCTACTTGTGAGGTTTTAGGCAATGAAATTATGATAGGTAGGGTTGAATTTCCAGGGTTGTCCTGGAATTTAGGATTACTGAGCTTTTAAAATAACATTGTGTCATCCTGGATGTGAAAGGCAGTTGACTGCTTCACTTCTGGGCAGTGTCTTGCCCAATGAAGGGTCTTTAGTTGTGTCAGTCATTACAAGATGTTGACAAAACTGTTCACTTTGAAGTAGCTTTCGAGTACAAGGTGGACCTTTGAATAAGCAGTTTTTTCTCAATGTCATAGAGAAAAAACTAAGTAATTTGAGGGTCAAAACTAGAATATCCAGTGGAAATATCTGGAGCCTCTAATGCCACTGAACCTTGTGGTTTTGTTTGTTTCCTTGCTGTTACTCTCTTCAGTGGTCCAGAGCTGTATTTCATCTGCTGTTGGCTCAGTGGGCAAGGGAGTGCCAAGATGTACTGTTTCTCTTCACTAAAGAGGAAGGTGCAATGCTTCCTTGCTCAGGCAGAAGTATGCAATTTAAGTGACAGTACAGAATGAATGCTGTCCAGTGTAACTCCCATCACTCAGCACGGCAGCAGGTCTAATCTGAAATATTTTAGAGGAGGGAAAAAAAAAAGAAATTCTGAAACTAGTAATTTTTCAATGGAAAATTTCAGTTACCTGAAACATGATTTTCTGTTGATATCTACCTGACTTTATTAGGGGTAAAGCTTCCTTGAGGGAAAAATCTAGAAAGGCACTTCTTCAGGCACTTCCCACAATGCAGTCACAGGTCTGAGGTAAGGTAACCAGGGATGCCTGGAATACCACAGGAGCCCATTGTTATGCTATGCAGCCGTCACCTCTGTGACTGCAGTGTGTACATATGCTAAACCTAGTATTATGCAAAAATAGACATGCCCAACGTGGATTTTAGAGATATATTTTGATCTATATAATTTCCATTACAAGGCCATTTAGTGTTTTAGGGGCCTATTATGCAAGTTACTATTCAAACCGTGAATTACCAAATAATATAATATATTTTTTGCTCTGTTTCAATGAATGGGTAATTATCCAGGAGCAGGGCATGAATTTCAAAGCCACTGAAAGAATAGATCAAATGGAATCTCAAACAACAAGATGCAGTAACTTTTCTCCAGGCTCTTCTCCAGTGAGATTGTTCTAGCTCTGTGTATTTCATATTTCTGCATACATCTCTTAAGTCTAGCTAGGTGAGGATAGCCAGGTTTTTCTCTATTTGGGTTTGCATTTGGGAGGAGGCTGATTGCTCTCTGCTACTGGATTTTGCTACATAAGGACATCTTGCTTTCTATTTGAATTATTTTTTCTTCTGCACCCATTCTGATAGGTATTGTGCCAATATGTATTATGAGTTACAGTTATTTTCCATTCTTCTTTTTAGATGGTCTTTGACCTTTAACAATACAAGCTGCATAGGTTTTCACAAGTTGTTACTTAATGGAGTGTTTGGGGAAAGAGTGGTGAGACAGTAAATAGATGATTGTAACAAAGATTTTCAGGGGCAAAAGTCAATATAAAAATTCCATGGGCTGTATTGAATAGATAGTAGACACAGAAATCTACTCATTTTAATTGTTTTGGGTTTACCCATGGGAAGGAGGAAGATGTAGCCCTTTATAATGCATTAAGCAAAGCAGAGAGTTGTGTGTTACTGGCTGTTAATTCAGTCCCTCATGGAAAATTTCTGCCAGAATAGCAACCTGTAGAATACGTAGAGCATTGTTTAATGTTCCTAAAATGTGCAGTAGATCTCTGGGGTTACTAATTAATTGTTTTAACTGTCAACTTCCATGAATTACATAAATCTGAATGTAATTCTAAATAAATATAGAAGGGGGACAGAGTCACCAGTTTTTTCCATTCAAAATTAATCGTGGACTCATAGAGCCCTGGGCACTATCTTTATGGTGATTAGCTAGGATTTCAGTGGTGGTGGGCCCAAGTAGTTGTGTGGTGGTTTGATGTTGGCTGGATGCCTGGTGCCCACCAATGCTGCTCTGTCAATGCCCTTTTCAAGTGGACAGGGAGAGAAAAATATCACAAAAGGCTCTTGGGTTGGGATAAGGGTAGAGAGAGATCACTCACCAATTCCCATCATGAGCAAAGCAGACTCATCTTGGGGAAATTAATTGAATTTATTACCAATTAAAGCAGCGCAGGAAAATGAGAACACCTTCCCCCCTACCCCTCCCTTCTTTCTGCTCTTAACTCACTTCCTGATTCCCTACCTGCTTTCCCTTAGCAGAACAGGGTGACAAGGAGTGGGGCCTGCAGGGGAATCTTTGCTGCAGTGACAGAAGCACCTCCTTGCCCTCCTTCTGCACTGACCTCGGTGTCCAGAGAGCTGTTCCTCTCTTACGTTCTCTCTCACCTCTTCTCTGACCACAATTTGCTTCTGCACAGAACTGTTTTTTCCTTTCTGAAATCTATTATCCCAGAGGAACTGCCACCATTGCTGATGGGCTAAGACATAGTCAGGGACAGGTCCATCTTGGAGCCAGCTGGCATTGGCTCCTTTGGACATGGGGGAAGTTTCTAGCAGCTTATCAGAAAAGCCACTCCTGTAGCCCCCTCTGCCCCCAAAACCTTGCCTTGCAAACTCTTTGTAAAAAGTACTTACCATGCAATTAATATCTCTCAGTTGTCCTTTCATCAAACCCTCTTAAGCATTTCTCTCAAGCCATTGGTCCATATATCTGCACTAACAGCAGAGTTTGCCTGTGCCTTGTGGATGGAGATTGTGACGTGCAGGATTGTGGCAGAAAATTCCTTTCAGTCAAGACATTAAACAGAACAGACACCTTTCCTGCAGTATTTTTTTGTATTAGCTATACTTAGAAAGGGAGGAAGTGCAAATGTAGCAGTAAATTTATCTACTGCCGTTGGTACATTCAAGTGTCTCCTGGGGCCCCTGTAGATTTGTGAAATGTTATTAAGTTTTGAAATTTCATATTATTTTTTCATTGCCCTATAGCTCTGAGACTATGACATTAAAATAACAATAGGAATTTATATTAAAATGTAACAAAAGCTTCTTTATTTTCCCTCAGGATCTCTGATCGTGTGGTGCAAAATCTAACTCTTTCATAGGGACTCTTTTTCTGGAGACAATTTTATCAAATCAGATTTTTTGGATGGTCACAGCTGTTGTCTTCTCCCCAAGAATGCATATTACCTTTGTCTTTTGTTTATAGCTCAATCTTGCTGACTTATAAAGACTGAGATTTATTCCACCAGCTACTTTATTAGGTAGGTATCACACAGCTCCCCAAAACTTATGCTTCCATGAGCATCTCCTCTGTCAGGTCTTGTATTAGAATTAGAAGATGATTTGCAGATATCTGCTTCAGTCTTCTTTGAAAGGAACCAGGTCCTCATTGAATCACGACTTTCATACTCCCATTTGTGTGCAGACTAGAGAAAGTATGTACATTTTACCTTTGAAGTTAGGACTCCTGTTAATTTGTGTTTTTCCTGCAGGGGTTGACATGATTAGCCAAAAATCTTTGGTGCAGTTCATTACAAAATAAAACCTGGCTTCTGAATCACCAGGGAAGGCTTAGGATGTGGGTAAGACATGTGAGCATTTAAATGAATATTTCTCATTTTACACTCAGAAAAAAAAAACCCTTTTCTGGCATTTGAAGTGATGAAACAAGTCCCTTTGATAAAAGGAAGGCAGCTACTCCTATTATTTCTTTAACTTCTCCTTATCAAAGACTCTTTTTGTTTTGCTTTTGTTTTTTGTTAGACAACAAAGACTATGCTTCAAGATCTCGAGTCATTGTTTTCATGCTGAACTGAAAATAGCTCAGTGGTGATAATAATTCCTCCAAGTCTCCGTGAATTTGCAGGACAAAGAAAGTTTTTTCTTCCTATCTGCATGGGCTCTTAGTTAAGATTTAAGAGAAAAATATTTCATTTATTCTAATGATGTAAAGTTTGATGTTGTTGCAGAATAAATGGTAAAGCAGGTAGATTTAAGTGAGAGCTGTCTACATAGGATATTCTCCATAAAAAAGCTAAAAAACCTCAAGAAAGATACTGTTCTGGGGAAAACATGGTAGAAACATTTGTACCATGTACATTTGTACCATGTCTAAACTGTTACAAATCTGAAATCCAATAAGGTTTACAATACTTTTGCCTGGAAATACAGTTAAAGACAGTGCAGAAGAGATTGTGTGAAAAACTGTAGTATATTTCATCTTATTTGATTTCAAAGGCTGTTGAAAAAACAATAAAAATAGCTACACTTTTCATGTTAAATCCCAAGATAAGGAATGTCAGGCACAGAGGTGGACTAATTGCAAAGTGTATGTGTGGACAGGTGTAAAGTGGCTTCAGCTCCATTTACTCCTGAATATCTATACTTCTACTGTGAAAGATGCCAAAAAAAGACAATCCCTTTACCTCAGCTGCAGTGTGCCCTTTCTGATGTGGGAAGCCTGTTAAAATTAAGCAGATTGACTACTTTCAGTGCAAAGCTTGCTATCTGAAACATGGTGGAAGGGGAATGTGGGCTCTTGGAAGGAGCTCCTGAGGCAGCAAGGGGCTGTAGGGTCTTTAAGTTGTGATGTGTAAAGGATTACCTGTAGATACCATTGCTATTGTCTCCCATCTGACTTCCTTCATATCTGTACTGTGTCCAAGATTCTTCCTTTTCCCACGTGGTCAGTGGAAATGACTGAAGTTACCTCCCACTTCCCTCTCTCTGCCTTGCTAATGGCTGTAGATCCTGTTGTGCCTCCTGCAGAGCCTTCACAGGCCTGTGTGCAAGGCTGCAGTTATTAAAAGGCCACTCAGGATGCTGAAAGCTAAAGAGTGTCATGGCTGGGAATGTTAGAGGCAATTACAGGTGCTAAGAAACAGTCATCCCTCTTGCAAGCACCAACAGTATCATCAACATCTATAAAGAGCAGGCCCGTGACAAAGGATATCTTCCTTGAGCTCACAGGATGCCACTGGAGGTGCATGCCCTTCCATCATCCTGCATACATCAGTCCAGGCCCTCCATGCCCTAATCTAGAGCAGAGGGCAGAGAAAGAGAAATCAAAAGTCCATCTCTCTGAGAGGGCAGGATTTTGTGTGTCAGTAAAGCAAAGGTGGCATTTTCTGTAATTGCTGTTTCTTTAAAAACTTACTCAAGGCTATGTACGTATTTCTCAAAATCTATTTCAGACCACTCAGCCCCAAACAAGACTTTTTATCCTTAATTTTAAAGCAAAACTTTTTCTCTACTGGATATCTCTACTGGATATCTCTACTGGAGAAAAAAAATAAAATGATTAAATGAATTGATAATTATTTGGAAATGAAAAAAAGGTGGTTCTGATCTGAATTATCATTTTGGTACCAAAATGTGTCTCTATTACTGGGTCCATTATTAAAAATCATGTTTCTTGGCCCTTGTCTCCAGTTTCCCACCCTCCACTCTGCCCCCTGAGAAAGGCTGTGTGCATGCAGTCATGTTTAACTGCATCTCTGTTTGAAAAGTGTGCTGTTTATGTGCACGGTACTACAGGAGGCAGCTATGCGTCTGCCTTTAATTTAAAACAAATTGGAGGAAACTGCCCAGTTTCCATTTTTGCCACTAGAAACCTTCTTGTACTGCTTCTTTGAGGATATGCTCCCTTTCATGCCTCCTACCCTCACTTACAGTAGTGATGAATGCCTGGAAACATGACATTTTTCCTTACTTAAGAGCAGGAGTGGAGCCATGCTGTCCTTATGCACCTTCATTCTACTGGAGCTCTGATGGAGCACAGCATCCCATTCCTCTGTAGGATCATGGAATAGGAGCACCAAATGCCACCAAGAAAGGGAGCAGTTCTTAAGAGAGTCAGTCTGGCTTTAGGGAATTTGGTTCTGGGAATCTTTGCAAAGGAGCACAGAGATAATAAAAATTATTTTCCTTGTTACCACAGTTTTAGTGTTACCTGTTCTTGTTGCTGGTACACTTCATAGCCTCAGTCATGAATGGGACTTCACTGTGTAAGGAAAGAATGGTTTGTTCCCCTGTAACTGGCAATCTAAGTTTGTGTATAGCTGTCCCCTTTAATCTGTATTAAAACCTTTGGTTTAAAGTTTGAAAAAGCTTTGAGCACCATTGGTACTACTTTTTGAAGAGCATTTTTTGAATTAAAAAAAAATGAACTGTGACTTTTCCGTGTGCCCTGCTTTACTGACAATTCAACTTTAGATTGAGTTAAAGCCATGAAGATAGCTCCCAGGAGAGCATCAGCTGTGGTTTGATGTTAGGTTGTCTCTGGCAGCAATATCAGCTTTAAGACTTTCTAGACTTATGATGTTCCTATGCCCTGCTTCTTCACCCCTCCTCTGTCTCCTGGCTCATTGTACAATATATACCAGCCTAGCTGGTTTTTAGGGGTGGTCCACATCCTTGGGGGTCTTTTTAAGCTAAATGACATATCTGATCTGATTTAGAGCACAGTTGCATTTTCCTTATATGAAGGATTTGAATATTGCTGTGGTAAAGGAGTGGGGTTAAGTGGCAGTAATCATAATATCATAAAAAAACTTAGGTTGAGAGGGATCTCAGAAGGTATCAGCCTCTGGCTCAAGACTAGACTACCATCAAAGATAAAACAGGTTCCTCCTGGCTTTATCCAATCAGATTTTAGGCATCATTAAGTATACAAAATGCTTAACCTCAACAATCTACAATCTTAATGCTAATAAAGGAAGAAAATATAGAGGTAGCATGCCAGCTGTGTTATATTTGGATAGTTGAACAGGTCTGGGGGCAATCACCCCTTTTGTTCCATCATAGCTTTGGAAATTGTTTATGTCTCAGAGGAATAATGGCAGCTCTGTAAGGTGGTTGCACTTGGGCTACTGAGCCTTTTTTCATGATGTGTCTGATTATCTCAGGAGCCATGAGCTGAAGGGTCTGCATTGCTCCAGTGTGAAACAAACCTAGGCAACAGTTCTGTGTGTACAGAGAGGTAGTGCACTGCATAGCCATGATTGCTCACAGACAACGTGCACACGATAAAAAGGAGTGGATTTGGGAATCTGAGCCAGACTTCTCTGTTCATGTGTCAGTGCTTCACATGGATCAGATTCCTAATCTGATATCCAAAACAAGGAGAGCTGCAAAATCAGCTAAAGCTACTGCAGTGCTTGGATCAGTTCATTTGCTTGTGCATTAATTCTTTAACCACATGTAAATGTCTGGTACATGAAGCAAGTGAAGGGTTTCTGTTTGTGCAACAGTGCTGCTAAATATTGACATATTTTTTTCAAGCTACTGGAAGCAGCTGAAAGGTAAGTATGCCAGATAAACCAGGCCTGACTGCAAAACAATAATTCATTCAGTCAATTTGTCACTTAGCTGAAATTTTTGCCCCATTTAGAGAAAAATGGAAAGAAAAAATAATGAATTCAGTGCATTAGCTTCTGCTCATACAGTCTTGAAGTTATCTGGATTCAGGTGAGAAAAAAGAAAAAAAAAAGGAAGGGAACATTATTTACAGGATCTTTATTTAGATGATAAGTTAAATATAGGTACAAACTGCGGAAGAAATATCTGCAGGTTTCTGAAATCCTTAAACAGACTTCCAGAGAAAGTGATGTAAAAATCTTACTTTTACCCATTGCTTGCAAAGGGAGCTAGTGAGTGACAGCTCTGCTTTCTGGTGCAAACTGGAATGGAGCAATGTTGATTCATAATAGGTTTAAAAGGCATTTGGACTACTGGAAGGTTGACTTCAGCCAGAGTTGACCATCCTCATTTCTGTGTCTTGTTAGGCACTAATATATCTGTGTGTGCCTTATCCTTATACCTTAGGAACAGAACTCTGGGGCCTGTGTTTGTTGTTGGGAGATGTGCCTGTCCCTAGGGAACTCAGGTGGAGAGCTGCCATGCTGTCCAGGGACCAGAGCAGCTGGAGCAAGAGCAGAAGCAAATGGTGACAGCACAGCAGCAGCAGCAGCTTGCAACCAAACTAGAAGGTACTGCCAAGAATTCTTCTCAGTCCCTCTGTCTGACTCACTGTTGACTACATGTGGTTGCTTGTTATAGTCTGATAAAAAGTTATTTTTGGTCAAAATCCTGTTTCTTTCAGAATATAATTATTTCTTGCCTTCAATTCAGTATTAGAGCAAATATGACCCAATAATAGTTCATATTTTAGTGCAGACCACTTTCTAATTAAAATAATTTCACCTGTATCTCTTGATTGAATATTTATGCAGATTTTCCAGGATTAGAAGGTGCACAGCATGGCATGGACCTTCTGGTCCCACCAAAGGGCAAGGCCTTTGGGGCACTGATATTAGCATTGCTGAGGCTCCCCTCCACAGGTGGCTGATTGCAAGGTGAGTGAGACACAGACCACTTCACTTCTGCTGCATCACAGTTCACTTGTTGAAGTGATAATCCAGAAGCCTTCAGACTTGGGGAACACACTCTGCATCCAGGAATTTAGAAGTCAAACACTGACTTGGACTACAGACACGTCATCTGCAAAAACACCTGTCTCAATTTTAATTGCCCTACATATTAGTTTTGTTTAACATCACCATGTTTCTAAGGCCCCTGTATTTTTGCTTTTCCTAAACATTGTATTGTATACTAGATTTTAAGGATAATACTTTGCAAATAGGTATTTTAGGCAATTTGGGGCTAATATAACAACTGAAATAAAATTGTGCCATCTTATTCGCTTAGGGGACATGTGAAAAAAGACAAAAAACAAAAGACAGAGAAAAAAGAAAATTAAAAAAGTTAATAGGGAAGCAGACTATTCATCTTATATAAAAATGAATGCATGTGAAATGGCTACTAAAAACAGCAATATGGATTGCAAATATGTATGCACCCAACAAAACAGGGAGAGAAAGGTACACACAACAGATGAAAAGACCTGATCAGAGCCAGAGACACCAGACAGAAGCAGCAAGCAAAAAAGAGTGTCAGAGACTTCATTAACAGCTTTGAGAAAAAATAGATTCTCTGTTTAGTAGACAATCTATGCAATTTCATTAACATGAAAGAACTATAATAGTATTTTTCAGGATCTAAATTCCACAAAGTAGATTTGAAATTCTAGTAACCTTAAATTGCAACTATATGTGAAATGAAGAGCAAGGATATTTATCAAAGTAACTTTGTGGGTTTGGTTTGTACAATGACAAGTCCTTTGTGAATGATGGTGGAGTACATAATATTGAACTTATGTATTTATCTTGGGAGGAAAACAAAGTGTGTGAGTCCAGTTTCAGTGCAACTGGAGAAACCATGCACACACTGAGATGAGGTGGGCACCCCTGCATGATGTGTATAAGTAAGGTAGTACAAGAATTCAATGTTTCTTCACAATTTTAGTCTTAGTTGTCAAGGATGACACTGACTTAGCTTACAAGGCAGGCCTATAACTGGTTGTAAAGTGCAAAGAAATTGCTTTACCTGTAAACTGTTCTTCAGCTTTCTTGAAATTGGTTTTCTCAACTGCATGCACAGTTTGCCTCTGTCATTACCACTATTGAAGTTTTGCCTTTCACCTTAGTTTTTCCCCCTTATCTCTGTGATTTGCTATGATATGCAGCTTGAACAGGCAAAGTCTGTAAGCTAAGTTGAAAAAAAGTATTTCCTCTTCCTTCTCATAATAATAATTTTGAGATATCCTAAGGACCAAATAGAGTCAATACTACTCCCCTTTTATTTGTACAGGTGAAAATAATTAATAAGTTCATGTTGAAAAGAAATTACTAAAGATATTGCAGTGAAGAAGAAAGAAGAAATACTTAGAAGGGTGTTAACCTCAACATAGTAGCAGTAACTAGGTGGTTGTTTGGTCACCACATAAACCAGTGGATCACACGGCCTAGAGGAAGAACAGACCTTTGTGGAATATTAAGTGCAAGAGGAGAACTTCAGCCTGATTCTTGTTTGCAGAATACAGTTGTTACTTTAAGTAAAGTTAGACAAATCTTCAACAGCTGTAAACCACTCCCTGCATTTATTTATTTTTATTGTCTGCATTGCTGTCACAGAAGAGACAAAAGAAAGCTATTTTAGTAAGGACTGAATTGTTTCTCATTAAAACCTACTTTGTTAGGAAGAACAGTTTTCCTGTGCAGGTGACCACACGGTGGCCAGATTGTCCAGAGAGGTTGTGGACTCTCCCTCACTGGAGATATTCAAGAGCTGTCAGGACACAATCCAGTGCCATGTGCTCTAGAATGACCCTGCTAGAGCAGGCAGGTGCGACCAGATGACCAGATGTAGTGCCTTTCAACCTGATACTGTGATTCTGTGATATTTGGCTTCTTTGATACTGAAAATCTGTGATCATAAGAGGACAAGTATTCCATAGGTGTGTAATCCAGACAGAATTTAAGTCTGAAAAGGTATCTACTGACTCTATACATACTGATATTTTAGACTCTTTACATACTGATATTTTAGACTCTTTACATACTGATATTTTAAACCTAAAGCTAAATCTAATTTAGAGCTGTTTTTTTTTTCTATGTAAGAACAAACATTTTGAGAATTTTGCAAGAGATATATGGAAGTGAACACAAACAACATTTTTTAGTACTTTTATTGTGAGGAATTGTGAGGCTGAAATGAAAATGAGATTATTAATCATGATTTTCCTGTTAAAAATGTTCCAAGTGTTCACTTGGAAAGGAAAAATACAAATTAAAAATACTAGGAAAACACTTTATGATATAAGGAGCTATATATCATAAATATCAAACAGGGCCTGGCCAAGGCCTAGTTGTTGTAAAGAACAGAAATACTACTTTTCAGATTTTTCAGCCATTTCTTACAAATCACGGATGCTTGCAGAAAGTTAGGATCTCTTCAGAGTAGTTCACTAACCAACATGAAGATTAAATTCATCAGGAGTAGCATCCATGTGTACCAGTGTGACTGGTGCTTTTCTCCTTAGAGTTATCATGTCAAAGTTCCTCCAGTTCCTCTTTACAGTTGTGGAGAAGGAAGATTTTTAAACGCCTACATCTTGTTGAGTCACTGGAGAAAAAGAGTTTGATTTTAACGTTGCCTATAGGGAAGACTGGTGATGATTTTCTGAAGAGCACTAAGTCCCCCTCTCTCTCCCCCTCCCCTTCCTCTTTTTGGTTATTCCTTAAAACAATATAATCCTTATTTACTGCTTGTGCCTCTATATTTCTTCAGCAGCAGCAGCACAGGGCTTACCCTCACAGCCTCAATATTAGCTGCAAACTTCTCTAGCTGAACCAACTGGACTGTTTGGCACTTTCATAGGGCTATGAAGATCTTATAACCTTATGTTGCCACAATACATATTCAAGAAATAAGGTCCATTCTGAAATTCAAACCACCCCGACACGTATTAATGAAATCCTTCCCTGGTTCCAAATGAATTTGCTCTCTTTGCATCTTAAAAAAAATGCAATAAACATTTGCTCAACCATAAAAAGTTTGAATGAATGCAGTTAAGCCATTTAAATATCAATCATTTAGACAAACAAAACACACAAGTGCCCAAGTGTTCAGCCAGTCAATTTTATAACCACACTGAAAAGAATAAACTAGGAGTATTTTAATGGAAAAGCAAGCTAATTTGTAGTCAGCTACAACACAGCACTAAGCTGCTTGGGTATACTATGATTAGACATGGGTTGCAGTAAAATAGCTACCAAGAAGCCACAAACTCTGATGGTATTAGTGAGAAGTCTAACTTTCCCACAGCCACATATAGGAGAAACAATGATTGTGAAGGGGGAGTGGTGTTAATACTGAAGCTTAATGGGGCAAGACATGTTCGTCAGAGAAGCTGGCTTTTGGATTAGCTCCAAACCCATAAAAATCTGCCCAAGAACATATGAAACCTGGCAGAGAAGATGTCTTCTTATTTAAAAAAATGTAGTGCACTCACTGCAAAGTTGTTTGGGCATTTTAGTATCAAGGAAAAATGATAAAGAAACCAGAAAATGTGTTTCTTCAGAATCCCCTTGATGCCATCTGCAGCAAATGTACCAAATGCCATTTCTGAATGCTTTGCAGCCACAAGGTGACAAAGTAGCTATCAGTGAGATAAGGCTTGTTCTGCTTAGAGCTGTTCTTGAAGTTACAATAGGGAAGTGATAAATTACAGACTTCAATGATCTTTCTGGACGAAAGGAAAGGTTCGAGACACTTACAGCTGAGATTAGCACTTTGGATAAGAGAGTGACAGGAGATGAAAGAAGACCAGAAGCCTGCAAGAAAGATCACAAGATGTAAAAGAAAAGACTCTAAAATATTCTGCTCATACAAATGCAAATGATCATGGAATAATGAACTGAGCACCTGCAGGACAAAATTAAAGCAAGAAAAAAAATTGTAAACTGGATAAATTAGCTGGTTTAAAATGACTTGAGTTTTTGCTGTAGTCTGTGAATGAAACCTTTTGTTTTCAAACACCATGAAAAGTGAAAAGTGAAAGAAGGAAGTCCAGGAATGGAGATGCATTTTTTTTTCTTTCTCTAAGGATCTGGAACATACTCTAAGCAAAACCCACATGCTATTAAATTTGGGAATATGTCAAATATGCCTAATTTCTAGAAAGACCCAGAGGCACAAATTGACTAAAATGAATATCAAGGAAATAGCTTCTGAAATAGCTGTGGAGTGTTTGTAAAGATAGATGCAAGTTCTTGGCAGTGGACAGTTCTCTCTGATATAGTCTACTTGTTCATGCTAATAGCCTCAATGTCTGCACTGATATTTTGGTAAGAATCTAACTGCCTTTTCCTTGTAATTTTTTTTTTGCTTTCAATATGAAGCTAACTTAAGCCATAAGCCAGCAAGTTGATTTTGAAGTAGTGGGAGGTTTCCATATGTGAAGGATTGGTCTGTCAGTTACTTTAACATAAATACTGTTAGTGCTTTGTGGCACATCACGGTGTTTAGTTCTACTGGTAATATTCTCAAATGAGTGGTAATACAAACTTTCTTTTAATGAGGTGGAGTCTATCCTCAAATAAAAATATTAACTTGGAGATTAACCTTGAATCTGTGACTAGTGCACTCTTGAAGTATTTCCTAATAAAATGATCAATTTTTCTATGCAGTAATATGTTGAGCTTTTGTGGGGAAAATGCAGATTTTTTTAGATGTGCACTGAATGGAACAGTGGAAGCTTCAGAGCCATAATGTGCCTGTGCTTCCAAGGGAGACTCTTTCTACTTTAAGATGTCAGTGGTTTAGAAGGAATGTGGACAAAGAGAGAAACTTGGGGCCCAACTGCTTTCCTGGCAGGAAGAATACATTAGATATTGTGTACCAACACAAACTGCTGGTTGAGTGTACCAATGCAGCTTGCTACTTATTGATCTATTTGGTGATAGAAAGTTATTCATTGCATGGGAGGTTTTGGGGATATGTGAATTTGTGAGAAGTTTGTTGTACTTTTTCAGATCCCCAGAAATGCAGGATGTTTATCATAGTCTCTGGTTGTTCCTGCATTGTTCCAGTAAAGAAACAACCTGTTCTGCCAGGTTCCTAAGTGTTGATTTCAATGATACAGGAATTCATAGGATTACCTTCTTAAAAGTTTTTCTTTTATTCATACTTTATCCATGTGTCAGTCTGTGAATGTAATTTTTTTTCCACCTGAAATGTGTCATCTCCTTCTAAAGCTTCTTTGAACAATAATTTGTAGATGTCTTTGAACTCTAAATCCAGCTTCTTGGGAAGCTTTAGCAAGGTCTAGAAGACCTTTGCATCATTTAGTGGTGTTTTGGGACCTTAGCATTGCTTTTAGAAATACAATCTATTTCTTGGATATTCATGTCAGGATTAGTATTGAACTCAGAATTGATGGGAGTTGTTCTGTGTGTAGTAGTCTGTAAGGTTATAAAATCAGAACTCTTGATTACAAAGAAATAAAAAATGCTCTTACATGAAAATGATTTTGTTTACAGGCAGTGAAAAATATGAGGTTTTCTTTAGCTCTGCACAGATTGTTGAGCATTTATCAGGTTTGCCTCCATGCTTATTTATACCGAGACTTTGCAGAAGCAAATATTTAATTTATAGCAAAATATAATAAGAATGGTAAAAAAAAGCTTTGGAAGAAAAAGTAACTCTGTGTATGTTTTCATATATTTCCTCAATTAGCTACTGCCCTGATAAAACAGCCACTGCAACTCTGCTTTGTTGCTGCAATGAGGATGCTCTGGACTTTCTTCGCACTGTCACTTGTGCACAAGATGATTTAAAGTTTATTGACTTATTTGTGTAATTTCATGCTGGGAATCGACTCTATATTGGTGCTTGGGAATGTGTTTGGTAACTGTGAAAATATTCTTCCCACACGGCTTCCTTGCTTGAATATGTAACACCATTAGAATTGTAAAACAGAGGGCTGTGCTAGAAAGCCAAAGACAGGTTTATGGAAAGGGGAGAGCACCAGATCCAGCTGTGAAGGCTCCCTTGTATCTGTCTTCTGCTCCTACTATAAAACTGACTGCCTTTTTCAAGGGTGACAAGCAATTCACAATCCTTACAATAGACTCATTTCTACTGACTCAAGCGTTTTCTTATAAAAGACATTTCTAAAAGAAGTCATTACTATATCACTGGGTAACATGATCTGTTCCTAATCAGTATTTTGTGATACAAATAGGTGGATGTTCAGATATTCTTCTATATCCAGAAAGAAATTTCCCAGTTAATGAATCACAGAACAAGTCATGCAACAAGATAATTAGCCAGGTAATAATTACATTGATTTCAGTAAAATAGAAAGGGTATAGTAGCTTCAGTTAAACTGCAATTCACTTGCCCAAACCAATTCCTCCACTGAGGAAAGAGCCAATATTTGCATTTGAACTCACTGGATAAAGGATTGGTTTATAATAACACTATTTAACATATGCAGATTAGACTACAGAAGATTCCGTATTGAAACTCAGTGACAAGAAATGAAAATTCCATGTCTGAATATACAATCTGACCTTATGATTACTGATGAGTTTCTTTGTATGACAAAAATATAGCTTAAGTACTTTAAGGCCTCGAACAATCTAAAGCATTACTCCAATAGTAGAGCTAGCCCACAAATTATCACTTGTCTCAAAAAGATGTGGAGCTCTCTTAGCCTCTTAACACCACTGAGAAAATGTCATTAGCTGAGAGCTTTTCACTTTGAAAGTCAGTGGTAAAGCCCTTACTTTATTTATGTGCACCCCTCAGCTGTTACGAGACAGACTGAGCATGAAGCATCTGAAGTTGATAGATTCTGGCCCTGGTAGGATGAAGAATAAGTTAATACCACTGAGCTAATCTAGAGAGGTACAGCCAAGCTGATGAGAACCGTGACAAGAGCATTGTGTTACCACTGTGAATAACTGAACAACTAATTTTCCTCCACAACCACAACAAAAGAGTGCTTAACGTAAAACTTGCCCAGGGATGAATTGGCAACATCCCCAAAAAGCAAATGCTTGTGGGTCAGATTCCTGCAAGCATAGCTCCACATCAGTGCTAGGCATATTCTTTGGAATCTTCCCAAAGAAACAGCAGCAATGTCTTTAACCACCATACACTTCTGTATGGTGTTTTGCATTCAGAGCTTAAAAATTCCCACAGGGTCAGATGTAATCAGGAAAGGCTTATCTGCGCTGTGCCTGGTTTGATACCTGCTGGCTTGCTAATTATCAAGGAACTGAATGCCCATTTGGAGTCCTCTTTATTTACTTTAAATGCAATGCATTTAACATTATCTAGTATCTCCTGTGCCTACTCAAAAAGGCATTAGTTTGCAGCCATTTCATTTTTTTCCACCATCTGTTGATACTACAAGACTTTTGTCCTAGGGCTCATATTTTTGGCATCACAGGCAAGATGGCAGTGATACCCTTTACTGTTCTCCCCCAGCACATATCCCCATCCAACTACACAAGGCATAGAAAGGCCTCTTTTTAGTTGTGTGTGTGTTTTTTAGGCTCATGCCCCTTATGCTATAACTTTCAATGCACTGTGTCTGTCTCAAGCTGGAACTTTCTTGAAAAACTTCAGGGGAAAGTTTTTGCAAGAGCAAAACTAGGAAAGCTGTCCTATTTTGGCCACGTTAAAAAACCTCTCATGCTTTTTTCCTTGAGTTGCGCTAGTTCACTTAGTCTTTGGAGAAGAACTTCAAAACTAGACATGCAAAGGGCTTTGTTGTGTAAGGGAGCATGAACTTAAGCTGAATCATTTAAGCCTTTCAAATTCACAATTTGGACATGTTATGTAGAGACTTGCTAGAACTTTGCAGACAAACCACTTTGTGCTTTGCATATCCTTTTGGGGTGTCCTCTTGTCACATTTTCTCTACTAGAACTGTCTGAACTTGGGTCGGGTCTTAGAGATGTTTTTTGAGAGTTGCCAGAGACCCCCTTTCCAGGAACAGAGGTCTGGAAGTCTCCATTGTGTTATTGATTTTTGCTCCAGTTATTTCAAGTAACAACTTCATACAAGTTCTTTAACAAACCATAATTAATGATCTTAAAGGCAACTTAAAACCAGGATTTTTTGGGTCTCTGCTATTTGCAGCAAGTACCTCCTATGGGTAAAAATCCCCCTTTTTTTTACCAATCTTACTTACATTCATAGCTGGTTTATTGCCTTTTTTTTTTTTGTTATATATGATGTATGCTTAAGTGTAAATCTGTTTTTCCGCCCTATTTTCTCCATGTGATAGACTCTCCATGTACTTTTTGTCCAAATAGCTCCTGTGCATCATTCCCACCCCAAATCCATATTCCCTGCACATAGGTATGACAGAGGAAGACTTCAGATAATCTGTCTGTGTCAGATAGCATTCAGCATTTTTCTTAGGACTTGAATGATGAATGAAGAAGTACACATATTAAGCAGAAATTTGGCAGTAGGAAAAAAGAAGGTTCTGTAATACATTATCCAAGGAGAATGTGCCATCTTGACTGTAGGAGATCGCAAAAGAATTTTTTTTCATAGTTGTCAGTTGGCAGTAATTTACATAGCGCAGATCTGAATAGATTTGGGAGATGTGGGATAGACATGGGTTTCAGATAACCATTGCAAGTCAATTAATAATAATGTCTTTTTTCTGTTCCTGAAAGAATATCCTTCCTCTTAGTGTTAGGTGTCTTCATCTGATCCCTTTTATTAACCTATTGCCATTATTCCAGTTAATTTCTTAATATCCTTATCTTGCTGAATGATATCCAAATCCTTGTATGTCTCCCAATTTTGTGTGACTAAAAACTGTATTAGCATACTCTCTGCTTTTACATTGAGATGACTAAGGAAAATATTAAATAAGATGAAACCAAGACAAACCATCAAGAAACTCACCTATATTAAAATACATTCAGATTGAGCACATGGCCTGTTTTTTGTTCTTTGTTTTGTTGTTTTTTTTTTTCTTAATATGCTTCTTTGAACAGCATTACAGTTATTGTATGAGAGCTACATTTTCTCCTGTATAACTGATTATTTCCCATGTGGTGCTGTACTTTGCTGTAATCCAAACAGACTGACAAGCTTCCTTTCCCTTGTGTAGAAAAGCAGTTATTTTATTAAGTGAAAGTGTCAGGATAGTCTTACCAGATCTTTTTGGTAAAACTACATAATACTTTGCCTTTTGTGTTTTGATTTTCTGCCTTTTCTTTTCACAGTTAGTCTTTCCTCCAAAATCGGTACTGCTGCCTTTCTGCACCACTGAAGTAAGCATAACAAACCTCTCGTTCTGTATCTTTTAACTTTCCCCTGTAACTGTAGGGATTTCTATATGATGGCTCTCCATTACTGATGACAGCTTTTTGTATATATCAAGCCAAATCAGGCAACATATTGTTTCATTTGTTATCCTTTACAGAACTCTTGTAATGATGTACCCCCTCCATATGAAAGCCTTAGCCTCTGAGTTTTCATTCCATCTTGGGTGCAGAAATCTCTTTTTATTTTGTCATTACTGCTATGCAGTCTTTCTGTTTTATTGATTTTGGTCTCTCCATATCTTTGCTCCACAGCTGCCAAGCTTTTCCTCCTCATCCTTTCCCTCTTTTTTTTCTGTATGGCTGACAAGTCTTTTATTTATATTTTTTAAATCTAATTTGTAATGTGCATGTCAGTCTGAATTTTGTATCCTTTTATATTATTGCCTGTGCAATCTTAGTGCTGTCTTTGCTGCTCAGTCTTTTTTTCTTCATTCTTTGTCAGCCCTTCATTTTTTCTTACTTTACTTTGTTTTGCATGCTATGATGTTTTGCTCATCTGTTTTTTATTTTTATATAATGTGCTCATAATTACTGCAATGAAATATGAAAAAATAGTACTATCTGATAAAAAAGCATTTGTAATAAAAGATATTACACTGTATACTATGGATTTCCCAAAGTATCTTTAAAAGATACACGAACAAAGCTGAAGTGCTTCATTTCTACATGTCATTGCAGAAGAGAAAAATATTAATTAAAAATGTTTTAATATTTAAAGAGAAAAATATTTTAAAGTTTCTCACCTTCTGCTGTTTTACTTTTGAATACAGCTCTCCAGTTCATTAAAAAGTTAATATTTTATTTTTCAAAATGGTATAGAAGGGCATAAAATTTTGTTCAAAGGAAAGAAGAAAAAAACGGAAATATTCTGAATTAATTTTTCATCTTCTCCCTTGCAGTCAGAAAATCTCACTTAAAAGTCTTTGTTGATTTTCTGTTTCCTCTACAGATGAGCACTGTGGCTGTAAGTGAACACGACTCCTTAATGCTTATCATGGATTACAAGGCTCTAAGTGTTTGTTGGTGTTTTAAAGGTTTGTGCTGCTTTATCAGCAGGGCTCTGTATTGTAATATGGCTGTATTTCCTGACCTGACTGGTGAGCCAGAAAATTCCACAATGGCTGTTTCAGAGTATTGGTAGTGGACAGGTCAATACTACACTGTTAATTAAAGATGCTAATTGAAATGCACTGCACTGGCAAGAAATTAGTCTCAGGCTTAAAAGATACAAAAGACTGAAAATGTGGAATGGTATAAGACTGTCAAAAATAAAAGCTGAAAACAAGTGTATTTCCCTGTCAGGTAATATACTGTATAAGCACTAAGTATTTATAAACTTCTAAATCCAAATGAAAAAGTGTCTGAAAATGGTTAAAATTAGCAGTATTTGAAAACTATTGTTTTCAAAATATAGCAACTCATAAATAAAATCAAATTACCATTACATGTTAAACTGTGATCATATTTATAATCATAGAGGGTAACACTATTTCAGTTTAACCAACACTTTTATTCTGTTTTCAGTGTGCTGCTCGATTGCTTAATTAAGGCATCTAAGTGTTTCAGAAAGACAGAGAATTTCACTAAATACTTGTATACTTGGGTATAAAAATTAGCAATTGCATTTAAATTTCTTTTTCTTTTAAAGTGTTTTTGTTGTTTTTTTGATAAATACTGCAAAACTATGCCCTCAGGTTGGGAAGGATCTCATATTCATCTTCATTTTGGCTTCACTGTGTTGTAAATCTGTACTTGAAAGCCAGTTCATGGAAGATGCTTTGCTAATAGATGGCTGAGAGAAGGTTGGTATTGTGAATTAATCAGCAAAGGGAACATCTTATGATTTTGTGCTGTTGTTCAGTATTGCAGCACCTGATCACCATCTATACCCAACTGATGGCAGGCCTGAAGGCTCAGAGTCACATTTAATATGGTCCTTTCAGGAGTAAAGCTCTTGAGGTGATGGACATTAGAGGTTCATTCTAAAAATGTGAGTAATTTGTTTTTATTGTTGCTGATGTTGATTTATCTTTATTGGCTAGCTGGTTAGAGTTTTTCTGTAAGAAAAATTTTATTGCTATGAGTATCATTGTTTTGAGAAGAGGACATAGAACAAGCACTTTATCTACTCAATTGTGCAACTCTTTCCAAATCACTGGCTCTTTCTTATCCCTTGGTCAGTTCAGGCACAAAAGTGGATTGAATCAAATTCCATTAAAATCAGTGAGTGTATTAAAGTTAGGCTTAAGTCATGGATAAATGGATAAAATAAAAAGGAGTATGTGAG
Source organism: Drymodes brunneopygia (assembly GCA_013400955.1). NCBI lineage: Eukaryota > Metazoa > Chordata > Aves > Passeriformes > Petroicidae > Drymodes > Drymodes brunneopygia. The sequence goes on from VZTZ01036304.1 coordinate 676,153, forward strand.
CACTGCATTATGTAATGTGGATTCATTTCTGGGGCATGACTTTGAGAAGACATTTGAGGCTTCAGTGCTGTTTGGGTAGGTTTTGTGTACTGTATAAAGCCAGGTATTTCCTCTTCTCATTCCTCAGGAAACCATAAAGTCATATTGGAATGTCATAACAATCATTTATTTCTTGTTTATCAGTGCATATATTCCTGTATGGAATTAAATGTACTTTTGTCTCATTTCACAACTTAATTTCTGAGATTCAGACTGATCATGACTGATCTTTGTGACTATTGACTCCTTCAAAATTCTTTGAGCTTTCCTATCCCAAGAGGCTAACAGAAATGACATTAATTTGCATTCAGGAATAATATTACCTGTAAATTTCTAAAATGCTGTTTTAACGTGGCCAAATTTCTGGGTGACTAACTGTGAAATTACTGCTTTTTTGTAAATGCTTGATTTCAGCCCATAATGGAAAACCATTATACAGTGCCCAAAGGCTGATATGGTAAGTGGCTTTCAGAGCTTTTCATTTCGTAGCAATTTTTGTTGAATTAGTTTTAGGATATATAAAGAACTAGTAAAAAGTTTGCTCTAGTCTGCCGGAAACTTTATTTAAGTATCAGACAAACTTGAAGGTTATGTCTTCATACCAATTGGCAGAGGGTGCCTAGCCTAGACTGCCAACTGAATAAACAAACTTTGCCAGAAAATTAAATTGCTGATCGCTTATCTGAAAGATTACTTGGCCTTTGTGTCTTGCTACTTGCTGAGTGACATAGAAACAAATGTCAGCGTGGAAGATGTCTTACTTTAAAATGTGGAATGAAATATTTTAAGATGGTGGGCTTGCACAGTGAGGAAATGTACTTCAGGATGGGAGAGAGAGGCATTGTCCACACTTAAGGCAAAAAGCATTCCATGCTTTTGCTTCTTTTTTCTGTAGTTGTCTGGTTTTATGCCTACCAAGGTCCTGAGCACCCTAGAACTAGAGCTCCCACTTCTTCAGATATTTTGTATGCCTTTATATTGAAGGCAGTTAGAAGCCAATGTCCTTGCTTTACTTAAAACTAGACTATATTTCCATGCAAAAGCATCTTTACAAGATGTGCTGACAGAGAAGGATTGAGCCAACTCTAAAACAGTGGCTGAATCCCAAATTGGGAACAAAAAGGTAATAAATTGTTCATGTAAAACCACATTCATAGAAGAAGAATATGCCTCATCCGATTACCCTTATCTTTGCATGCTTACCTGAGCTGAGTTCAGAAAAGGGTGGAATTTTCTTGCAAGATGGCATGTCCCTGTTAAAATATCAATTGCAAAACCCTGCTGACAGTATGTACTGTCAGTACATACTAATGTCTTCAGCAACTCAGTATTACACTCGTGGCATTTTAAAATCTGCTTCAATACATTAGGCTGAACAGTGTTAACAGAAGCAAGTGTGGATCACATTTCTAAAAAATATATTAATACAAAATGTTGAAACTTATAACTATGTGGTGAGCTAAATTGTGGTTCCTCCAAAGTCAGTGGGTAATTCTTATCAATTACTTGGAGGAATTCACCAGACAACATCATTAATGTTAAGACTTTCCTGTAACTACATCACTATTATAAATCCTTCTTTTTATGTTAATGCACCAAAAACCACCACTCAAAATTAAAATTTAGAAGTCAGACCTTTTAGGTCCATCAACAGACATTGCTGAAGTGAGTGTCTCAATATTGACTTATTGACACAGCTAATTCCTCCCCTGAAGGAGACTCTAGTCTCAGTGATTCAAAGAGTACACATGTTCTGCCTTCTGATAACATGCCTTGGCCCATGGCTGGAATGAAACCCAGTTCACATCCAAACTGCTTGAATCTAAGCCACCTAGAAAAGAGCAGCTCTGTGGTGAGAAATGGGATAAGAGAGGTGACAAAGCTTTGATCCTATGTTCCCAATAGCAAGAATTGAAGCATACCTTAGCCTGCACAAATCAAGTCTCTCACTGTACCTCCAGCATTGCTTTGATGGGACACAAAATGCCCTCACACAGGAAGGGCTCTTCTTACCCCAGGGTGGAACCCACAGGCTGAGAGCATTAGTCATGGACATTTTCTGGAGGGAAGCATTGTCATATGGTATGCAGATCAAGTCTCTGTCACACTTTAATCCTCTCGTAACACCAAGGGTATTTAAATATAGGATTTTTTCTCATACTAATCTTGAATTTTTCCATACTTATTTACTTAGCAGTCAGCTGAGACCAGAAGTTCTTCAGGGCTTCAGGAGGTGAAAAAGACCCTGATAACAGGAGAATACATTTTTTAGAGGAAAACACTGATTTTTTCATAGAATTCTGGCTCTGAAATGAAGGAATGTTGTCTGAAGACCATAAACACATGAAAAACCTCCACACTTCTAAAATGAACCCAAAACTCTGTTGCAATAGTTAAACCTAAAGACGCTTTTTTTTCCCTTTTTTTCCCTTTTCTTTTTTTTTTTTTTTTTTTTTTTTTTTTTTTTTTTTTTTTTTTTTTGGTTTTTGCTCCCAACAGNTTTTTATCTTGGCATCTGGTCCCATACAGGTTCAGTACTTCTTTACATGATGTGCTCTGCCTCAAACAGTAACTAATTCAGCAAGTCCTGCTATGCAGGAGTCAGACTGCAAGATCACTTCTGGCCTTGTAATGAATGAATGTATGGTTTTATGCGAGGAATAAGCTATTAATTTGGACTACCTCTCTGAACATCCTTTGTCTCTGTACCTGACTAAAACAGCGACAATTTCACTTTACTCTGAAGATCAGGAAAAAGCAGTCAGGACTGTAGAGTAGTAATCGATATGGATGTGTATTATTACACTTTCCCCTTGGCAGGCTATGTCAAAATCATTGAAGACGTTTAGAAGTATTCCCAAATATTCCCCTAATAAATTATGAAAATTACCTCCTTGGAAAGTGCTGCCTTAAGCAGGGAAAAGAAAATCTACACTATTGGAAGGTCAATGCTATGAAAACAGCATCAATTTTCTTGATGAATTGATAGTTCAGAAGCAATTTGGTGTGAGTCTTCAATTCTGACAGTACATGTGACTTTGGCTAGATGCCTGGATATATGCAGAGAGTAAACACAAAATGGTGGAAATGATCTTGATCTCTTATGTCCCGTATGCTAAGACAAATAATAGTAGCACTTAAATATAGCTGCCAAAGCTATCTGTGATAAAAGTACAAGACAAAAAAAAAATAATAACAGCGGTCCCTAAATTGAAGAATCATTGATCATTGTGGGCTGCAGTAAATCTACTGTATTAAAGTTTCCTGGAATGGGATGCCAAGGATTAAAACAATTAACTCTAAAGTTTATTAGGTCTTCTTCTTTTGAAAGGCTTGCCAACCATGTAGAAGGATTAGAAAATGTTTTAGGATGCATAGAAAAATTGTATTTTCCTCAATATCAAATGCACATGAAAAGGCATTGGACATATATGAAGAGAGATAGGAGAGCAAGTGTGAAGTTAGATCCTTGTAACCATTTTTCTTCACCTTATTATCTAAGTAGTCTTGAGGTGGCTGTCAGGTAAAAAACCTGCTAAAAAAAAATGCAGATATACAGTGGGTGATGCACAGGGAGACATGAAAACAAATATTAGAAAATGTGTAAAAAGCCTCCTTAAAAGCTTTTCTATCTCCTGAGGTTTTAAGAAGAGAATCAATTCAAATGCCTCTTCACTCTGTAAACATAGGAGAAAATAGTGGGAAATAGTTACATCTAATGCATTTTGGTATTGTACATCATGTTAGTGTCTTTTAAAAGGCTGACGGCAAATTTCAGAGATTTTTAGAACAGTGCCTGTGGTTTTCTGTGTGACTGAATTTAGGATTTTTTTAATGCTTTGGGTTTTTTGTTCTTTTTGTTTTCAAGGAAAGAAAGGACAAAGATTGTAATCACTTATGTTCTACATTTTCTCCTTAAATGCTGTACAAATCCTTAGTTTAATTTCTGTATTTGGTTTCATCAGGGAAATGCATTTATTAATAAACATAGACTCTTGTTTTCTTACCTCAGAGGAGCTACCTTTTTGGAATAAAAGCATTTTTATCTTATTGTAGTTTTCTAGCTTTGAATGAAATCATTACTTCCTTGCTTTGGACAGATTCTCAGGCTTTATTTTATAGTCCACAATTTCACTTTTTCCCTATGTGACTTCAATGACTTCCCCCACACACAGCAGCATATACCTCTATAGCTTTTCATATGCATTTAAAATGAAGACACCATGGAAATCTGTCAGCATGTACCAGCAGAAGGTGGATATAAGGCCACAAAGAGTTCAACTCTGCCTCTTATAGTAGAAATCTGCATCTGTAGGAAATAAGTCCCCCCATTTGTTTGACAAGTGAAGGCTACTTTAGGAATCTTTGAGCAAAATAGGTGTGAGAAATACTCAAATGATGATTTTGAGTTTTCTGTTGGTCCAGCAAGGTTTGCCAAAGGCTACATCAATATGTGTTTTCATAGTCTGTCCTGCAAAGCCTCAAGCTTAACTCTATGATGTTGAAAATCTTTGAAAATCCTTGAAAAGGTTCTTGGACACCTTAATTTTTATCTAGGAGTACTTAATATACAGGGCTTGCAACCCTTACAATAATTTACCCTTCTTCTTCCTGCTTGAATGAATCTATGCAATTTCTTTAATTCCTGATACAACCTCAGTAGACAAACTCATTGATCTTTCCCTCTAAAGGGATCTTGCTAGCCTAGAGTTCATAAAACTTGAGAAACACAGATTGCTTCAAATTATGTCCTTATTAACATTAACAGTCATTTTGCAGTGATACAGCAGTCTCCCAATTCCATTCAGTACATCTGGAGTGAATCATTAGCCTGCATGAGTTTTTATTAACTTTAATAGCAATGTTTTCCTCTCTTATTTCTTTGCGGGTTTTAAATTCCTTGGTGTCTACTTCTGCCTGGAATTTCTACTTCACACACCACGGTTCATATATCCCTAAAGAAATGCTGCATCCACTTCATGCTATTGCAAAGGGCTTATGATTCGTGGGTCTCTATTTTTCTGTTGATTTATCTAATTTTGATATCTGATTGAGCCTCTCCTTGTGTATTCATTTTTTTCTTAAAAACCTCTTACAAGGGCTTTTTTTCTCTACCTTATATCTGAACTTCTAAATATAGCATATTATGTTCACTGACTCTTTTACCCACAGCAGTATTCCTGCTTGCAAAGAAATGTGCTGAGGCAGGTGCAATTTGCCTCACATACAGGAAGAATGAGATGATACATTGCTCTTCCCTGTTACCTATTTTTGCATGTGTATAATTGCATCTACCTTGAAAAACAGATTTGTTTTTTTTCAAACGAGAATTTTTTTAACCTTCACAAGATAAAAGCAAAGAACACTTAATAAGAAATTGAAGTTGTAACTTATGTCTTCAGTACTGTAATTCATTGTTGATCAAATCTTCCTATAGTACTAACAGCAGTTTGTAAATGATGATCTCATTATAGGTAAGGTTGAAATATTTAATGTCAGCCAGTGCATTTCTTTAAAAAGCACTGTACTTAGTAACTACTGTAATTATACCAGGAGACATAAGAGAAGAGATTAGTGCAACAAGTGACCTAGCTTTAATAATGTCATAAGAATTTGTAATTGCAAAATTATCCACTGTGTTATAAATGTTCACTAACGTAATATTCAGGTCACTCATCATTTGCAGCACTTCATGAAGTAAGCAATTACTTTTTCCAGTGTACAAATATCAATTCCATTAATTTTAATAAGTCCCTCACTTGCAATCCTGAGAGCTGTATATTTAGGGATAGTAAAAAATGCCTTCAGCTGTGACTGAAAAGTATGTATTAGAGTAGACAGTGTTTGCTTTCTAAATCTTGGTACTGGACATACCTAGAAAGATTTAGAGGTCAAGTTTGAGTTAAGAACTCAGAACTGCCTAAAAATGCCTCCAACCTACTCTAAAATAGATATTGACAATATATCCCAGACTTCTTTCTTTCCAGATAGATTGTGTGCATCTATGTCCGTCCGTCCATCCATCCATCCATCCATCCATCCATCCATGTCAATCTATCTCACAGCATTTTACTATTGTATCTTCAAGACTTAGTTCAACCTGAAAATTAAAAAGAAACAAAACACACCAAATTGAATGGAAGTGGAAAACTTGATAATAATCTGTGTGTGGGATTTTTTTTCTGTCCTGTAAGAAATGTTATTATTCAGAAGGATGAGGAACAGGTCCGGTTCTTTTGTTCCCTTAACTGCACCAAACCATTGTCAGAATTAATAAAACCTCCACGTTTGCCCTGTGAATAAGTTAGCTGCAATGGCAGCTTTCCTTTGAGTTCCCTCATGTTTTCTGCCGGTGTCTGCAGCTGGGGGAACCTGCTGGACTGATCAAAAAAAACCAGTGCATGATGCTTCTCCAGATCCAATAATGGCTAAGGTGGTATTATAATAGATAGAATTTCCTAGGTACTTTGTACTCCTTGCCTTTTTGCTGTTTGGTGTTTACCTTCACTCGTTGCTTGTTACTTTACATTTCATTCAAAGTCTTTAGAATAGGGAATTTCTTAACACATGTGAAGTGAGCCAGGCATGTTGTGGATCTTTCCCCTAGGTGCCCTGTGAAGACAAGCAATAACAGCTGTATTGTGAAATCTCAGATGAAAAAGGGTTTAAAATCCAGAAAACGCTAGGTTTGCAAACCAAAGATGCTTCAAATTTGTATTGCCCAAGTATTGTCCTAATAAAAGCTATGTTTGTGGTGAGAATAGTTATATGCAAATATTTTCCTTCACTGAAATCCCTCCAGCTACTAGAATTATCTTACTAGATAAGGTACAATTCCTTTTGCCCAATTTAAGGCTCTGTAATAGGTGTCTTGTCTAAGAAAGTCACTTAGGCTCCGTGTACAGCTGAAAAAAATTGAGATAGAGGAGAAACTTTAGAGAATAACTAATGTACCTTAGACAGGTTGAAGTGAATTGCTTCTGAAAACACATCTTTTCTTCGAGTAACTGCAATAGAAGCCTCAATTTTTCCTTATTGAGTCTGTGTGGTCATCCTGCTGACACTGGGCTTGGACTGGATGCCCAGGTCTCAAGTAGCTAGAACATCTGATGAATACCACCTGTATTATCTTTAGCACAGAAATGCTGTATCCCTGATTGTGCTTTTAGAGGTAGCATCAGCCAGCAAACAGACTAGAAATCCTGAACCTTACAAGTCTCTCTTGCCCTTCCAAAATAGCTCCTTACAAAAACTCCAGCCATGAGTTTCAAAAAATTTAAACAAAGATATGAAATTTTCAATGATTTATGTGAAAAGAGGGTTAGACAAGGACCAAATTTTGCTGAAAACATAATTCATGATGCTCATACTGCACATCTGCTGTCTTTTTTTGGAGACTGCAGAGGTGGTTTTTCAACCTCATCTGCTTACCTCTAGCTTCCAAAATCTCCTGTAAATTCTGTCTAATGGGATTTTCTAGGGTTGGGGATATAAAACATGTTGTCATAGCAAACATAGGCTTTCTCCAGCCTTGTTAGCTGTTGAGAGCAATAAGAAAGATACCCTGCACTGAATTGTCAGGAAAAACAGTTTTAGAAGCGTTATCTAGAACCATGACTTGTCCTTTCCCAACTACTGTTACCAAAGATATTGTCATTGATAGCGTTTCTAGGGTGTAATTTCCATGCTATTGTTGTTTTTTCTTGCAGCCTGGGCCTAATTTGTTTTGTGGTCATAACTCCCAGTTTATATTTTGCTTCCATTACCTCTTATTTTTAAGTTTATTTTGCAGGTTTTATCATTGTTAAGAAATTCGGAGAAAAGGTGACCTGATGGATGCCTTCTGGTACCTGAAAGGGGGCTGCCAGAGAGCTGGAGAGGAATGTTTCACAAGGGCATCTAGAGAGAGGACAAGGGGGAATGGCTCTAAACTGACAGAGAGTAGGTTTAGATTAGATATTAGAAAGAAATGCTTTACTGTGAGAGTAGTAAGACACTGAAACAGGTTGTCCAGAGAAGTTGTGGATGCCCCATCTCTGGAAGTGTTAAATGACAGCTTGGATGGGGTTTTGAGCAATATGGTCTAGTGGAAAGTGTCCCTGCCTATGGAACTGGATGATCTTTAAGATCCCTGCAAACCCAAACCATTCTATGGCTCTATGATTTAGATATTTTAACTCAGTTCCAAATTATTTTTATACTTCTAATGCTATTCCTCTGTAATCATCAGTCACTAAAAAGACCCTCACAGATCCCTTAATATTCAGAGAGGCTAGCTTTCTATATTATGGGTGGAAACACTACATAGCTTAATTCAGATGATAATAAGTCAGATCATATGTTATGTTCCAGTTAAATTATTTTATATAATTATATGCTGCTATTAAATTATATAAAAGGCATAACTGAAATCTATTATATGCTGATGAACTGTTTTACAAAAAGAATTTGTGTAAATTAAGAAATTTCAGTGCTTTATATATTTAATTAATAGAGTGCAGAAAACTGATGTTACTACAGTTTCCTATGTTTGACTTTTACAGATCCAGGGCAAATTAATTCCTGGTATAGTGCCATTAATTTGATGGGCGTTACATCAGAGATATGAACTCATTTAGTTATTGCTAGCACCATCTGGAAATTTATAATGTCACAGCAATGTTTCACTTGCTGAAGACATGTTCATCCTTTTTGTTCAGTATGGGAAGACAGGGATTAAAAATTGAAGATCACTTTAGCTTACTCTATATCATCTTAAATTCCCTTGTTGTCTTTGTTATGTTTGGATGGCGAGATGTGAATTTAAATAATATTTAAATAAGCATAATAGTGCAATCAAGAAGAGACCAAATAGGTCTCATGGGGCAAAACATTTTCATGAATATAAACACAACCCTTTTTACAGGGGAGTGGATCAATAGAAGTGGCATTTCTTTTGGTGTGTGCAGATAGCTGTCCCTGCCTGTCCTTCCTGATACAAATTTGTATCTCTTTTTTAGTGTTGGCATGTTGGAACCTCACTCCTAGGACCAGATTAGATCTGTATCACAAAGTTCAGCTCAATTCTATCATGGTTTACCACATTGCAAAATTCTGCCAGAAATGTCAGAAACTTCATATTATCTTGTTAGTTTAGGAAGTTGTGTTGTTTGTTCTCGTTATTTTTATAGGCATTGTGTCCAGAAATGTATTTTTGAGTGATTAGAAACCCTTGTCTAGTTTTGAAACTATGCTTTGTCCTTATAGAAACATCAAATGACAGCCTAAGCTATTTCCTTTCTTCCCAGCCTCCTCCAGAGCACAGACAGAAATTATGCTTGTAATGACTTCTGATTTCTTGGTTTCTGTTCATAAATGCACTGAGTATACCCAGGCCCAGACATGTCAAAACCTCAGGTAGCTCAAGACAAAAGGTACAGAAACAATAGGAACATGGATAAAGCTTTAACTACCCAGCATATGAAGAGATTTGCATGCTAGGTGTACGTGTTTATAACTGTGTAACAGGTAGCTCTGTGTTACACACAGTGACAGCACTTCAGAGCTGGTGAAAAAAAACCAATTCTATGAACAAGACTAATTTAGTCCAATTGATTAATTACTATACCCCAGCTTTAATTTGACATCTTTCAGACAGCATATAGGAAACTTTGTACAGGTGCAGAGTACAAGTCTATGCATTGTCCCATCTGGAAAACTGATACTTCTGTGCTCTAAGTACCTTCTAGTTCCTGTTTCCCATGCAGAGAGGGTTTCTGGTGTGGGCAGCATGCCCAGCACACCGCTCCTGCTGTGAGCCCCTCAGACAGCAGCCCCTGAGGCTGCCGCGCCAGGGGAGCACTGCGGTGCCTGCTGCCAGCCCAGGGAGCGATGGAGCACAGCACTGACACTCACCCTCCTCATCTCAGTCTCGTTGAGTCACACAAAGCAGGGCTAGAATTTTTGTTAAATGTGATGGCTTCGCTGAAATACTAATATTGCGGTGAGTTAGCAAGTGTTTACCATAAATTCACTGGTAATGTAATTTCGTAACTTTGCCTGAAGGTTCCTATCCTTAGGGGTTCATTTTTTTGCCTATTAGGTCCTTGTTATTAGTGTTGGGTTTGTATTTACAAAACCCACAGTATTCATCCAAACTGTTCACCTTTGAAATTAAATGGAAATGTTGGTGTGTAGTTCACTGGAAATTACCACCTAGGAAAATTTATATACAGGAATTTTTAGTAATTATAATTTATTCAGGCAGGATACAGTTAAGGAAACAAAAGGTTTTTTTAAATGAATTTTTAATTTAAGTAAGTTGATTATGTAGCTGTCTGATACTAGGATGATGAAGTTAGATAGTCCCATAGATGTGTGAATTTATATAAAGAAGAGAATTCATGCAACATAAACCAGATAATTTATCTTTGTTGCAGTCAGCTTGGTACACACGTTTCCTCTGGAAGGCTAATAACCACCAATTTTTATGTAGCAAAAATGGAATACACAGTATTTAGAAATACTCAGAAGGAGTATTTCTTTTCAAGGACAGTAAAAGCATAAAAATATCTAAAGGGTCACTAATAGCATAAAAAACCCCAACTCCCCCCCCCAAACTGACTAGCAAAAAAAACCCACCAGCCAAAATATCATCTTTAAAACTGAGTTCTTTACAAGAGATTATGAAAAATATCAATAGATCCAGTGTATCAGGAAAAGTACGTTTAGACTTAAGGATGTAAAAATAACTCCAAAAAATAAAGGAGGGGAGAATTGAAGAGCAAATCTGAATTTTAAAACAGATTCTGGTAAGTGCATCTTCCCAAACTGTCAATGCTGTAATATTAATTTTTTATTTGCACTTAAAGAGATGCCGAAGAGGAAATTCTCTGTTCAATGCAGGGATCCTTGACATATGATTGACATGAGATCATGATGTGTAAACTAATAGAAGCCAGAGAGGTGATTGATGAGTCAGATTCCTTTCTACCACCTCAAATTCACTGCTGCTATGCCTTAATTTCTTTGCTGCACTTCTGCAGCTTATGATCCACAGAATTACTTCTCTGTTTGCAGGTGGAGGGCATATGCTATAGGGACTCATCATATTAATGAAGCAATGCACTGTGGGGAGCTGGTTTCTGAGGTAATACTTTAACATGAGCTCTGCTCCCCATAGTACTTGTATTTTGTGGTAAGCATAGAATAAATTACTCCTTCCTATGATGTTGGGGAAGGAGCAAATTTGTCCCACTTGCTTATCAGTTAGTTCTCCTCATAGTTCTACACGTTCCCTTCTCTGAAAGACATGATCTACCTCTTGGGCTTTGATATGTCAAAAGTCAGCAGTCTCTGTGGACTGTTCACATGACAGCATATGGTTGTATTCATATTTTATCACTCTTTAAGCGGTGATTTCTAATTTCACATTTTTCCATGTTGAATGATATGGCATATTTGACACCAGAGACAAATTTCAATGCCCAAGACTGACGTAGAAAAGTAAAATTTTCAGAAGATTATGCTGTCACACCCCCTAGCATCAAGAGCATTTTCTGTCTTTCTTTCTCTGTTGTCCAACAGTTGAACTGCTGGCAGTCAGAGTATGTTTTACCACAGGAGGTAGAGACGAGTTGTATGAAAGTTTAGCTCCTGCAGAATCCTGGCTGCATTTAGCCAAAGCACGAAAATCTGCAAATGGAGTCTCTAAAGACATGAGGTACTAAAGGATTTTACATTGCTGACATTCATCAAAGGCTACAGGTATCGTGCCATCTCTCTTCCCCACAGAGAAATAAAACTCTGTCAGCTTTCTGAATTCACTTTCAAGAAGATGCAAGGCCCAACAATAAAGTAGTGCATTTGTGCTACAGTCTTACATCTTCACCAAAAACTTATATAACATCCAGGCTTAGGATACTTCATATAGCCCAAGAGAAAGGGTATTTGTTCGAGAGGATTTTTCTGTGCAGGAATAAGCCTGGTTCAGAGTGAGGAAAATAGTCTAGATTGTACACAGTATGTTGCAGTAACAATCATGTCTTCTTCCTCCTCTCATGTGAATATTTCTGGAATTGTTAGTTGCTGCAAGCGTATCAGCCTGAGATCCCATTTACATCACTGCAACCTCTTGATAGCCTCTCTGATCATGACCACTTTGAAAGAATTGAGCTGCCCCTTTAAAGGCCTCCTTTACCTGCTGCGGTGGTAACTGGGATGAAGAGCACAGACCATAACCAAGGAATGTATAGGTGCATAGGTACTGCTCTGAGAGCACTCAAAATGAGGCATGCAATTCAGGAGCAAAGGCTGTCTGTTCCTGTTGTGTGGAAAAAGAGCATTCAAGGTTTGTAGATACTCGTGATCAAAAAGAATGACAAAAGTCAGAGGGTTCGCAAAAACTCAAAAAGTTTTATTAGTAAATTAATTGACATTGAAAGTGGTATATTAGTCACTGACCTGCTATATAAGCATATGGCAGAGAAAAAGAAAGAGATTAATTAACGGGAAGAGAGAGAAAAAGAGAGAAAGAGAGGAAAAAAGAGAAAGAGAGAGAGAGAGAGAAAGGGAGAGAGGGAGGGAGGAAGGAAGGAGCGAGCTCCCAGTCCTGGTTTCAGCATTGATCCAGTTGATGGGATGTCCAGGGTCTTGGGGGCACTGCCCAGGCTTGGTTGGGGTACCCTTTCATAAATAGGTTTTCTCTCCCAGAAGATGGGTTGATCTTTCTATGCAAATTAGTTATTATGCATAGTCTGTTCTTTCAGACCCTTCTGGAAATGGGTCAGAGGGGCTTTGGGGATTCTTGAGTGATCTTGATCCCCCCTACAGTCCATGCCCACTTCTTGGCCTCTTTCCTGCACTTGTGCTGTACTGTGTTGTGCTCATTTCCAGGAACTAGAACAAGGAAGCTTTTCCTGGAAAAGTGCTGCCCTACTTCTGCATGGCCCCCTTTTCCAGCCACGTCTCATTCTTTCCTGCCATGTGTTACTATCAACATTCTTTGTCTGTTGTTATCAACAGTCCTTGGTTGGCTGCACAGCTATCAGTGTTTGAGGCATCGGCCCCTTACCTTCTGGACTTCCACACTGACATAAGGAAGAAAGAGACAACGTGTTGGCTGCTTTCTTATACAAGCCTCAGGATTTGTGTGGCTTTACAAATTTGTCAGCTAGTAAGTATACTCTCAAACCTGTGTAGCATTGTCTTGATGAGCTTCCATCAGTTTGAACAGGCAGAAAAAACCCCAAACTCAATAAATAAGCACAGATACAATTTATTGTTGCTGAAGGATTTCTTTTGTTGGTACTGTCAGTGTCTCATCTGTCTCCTTTGCAGCCTGAAAAGTTTCTGTAGTGAATTACAGACACACAAAGTTCCTTTTTGACTGATGTTTTGAGCATTGTACACATAGAAGGAGAGGGAGAAAGTGAGATCTGCAGAACAAAATCTTTAGGAACAGACCAAAGAAACTAGTTTGGGCAAACAGAGCTTCAGCACTAGGAAGCCCAAATCAAAGACTTTTTGTGTCTGCATGACAATTTACAGCCATTAAACCAATGTCATTTTAACAAAGGTCAGTAAAATCTTTCATCTGGTATACACCAGCTCTGACAGCTGTGAGTTTATTACAATTACATACTGTTTGTTGACTAAACCTAGCCTCTGCTACTGAAGCATTACTCAAGTTTTGGAAAATAAAAAAGGAAGAGCAGCAAATGCAATGTCTTGTCTTGTGAGATCATTTTCACTGTGCACCTTCTCCCACAGAAATAAGAAGAATAATAAAAATAACAGCCTAGTCCTTAGTCTTGTCAGGGTTGGAACTATCTTGCTTAATTAGGATAGAATTAGATGGAATTTTCTGAGCACATCAGTCTGTATTCCCCAGGGATATATTTTCACATGAAGAAAGGACTCTGAGGAATCCTCTTCCAGCTTTCACTGGAATGTATTTCCAGGACATCTGGCCTCTGATCAGCTATGGCCATGTCCTCAGTCTCATCCAGACAGATACTCTGTTCAGGACTGGATTCACAGACTTTTTGAGCTTTTTACTATATTCGTAACAGTCCTCTGGACATTTAGAAGGAATTGCAAATCGTAGAACCTTCTAAGTGTCGTATCACTTTTAGGCTGTAGCACACAGACCTTATTACTCTCTGTGATTGCCCTGCTCTGTTCATGTGAGGCAAGTTTGCCCTGAGTGAACTGCTCATGTGAGGCAGCAGTAGGGAGCTGTGCAGCTCTGATCCCTCCCTCTCTTCCAGCTGCAGGGCAGGGGCATCCCGAGCTGCACTGCCAGTGCCCAGCACCTGGCTCAGCTGCTCGTGCTGAGCTGTCACGTTAAAAGCACTTATCTGCAGTGATAAAATCATACACCACCAGTGCTCTTATTGCAGTGCTAAACATCTATTAACACTGACAGTCGAGTAATGAGGTGACTGCAACAATTAATTTCCATGTTTCCACTGAGCTACGCTCTGGAGGATTGTTACACTGACTCTTTGTGAACGTCTCAGCATGGGGAGAGGGGTAAGAAAGGAAGTCCCATGTTTCAGCACTTCCACCTTTCTGCTAGACATTGCCAAAAGGCCACTGTCTTTGGATTGCTTCCCTGTTTTCAAGTGCCAGAAATTTGATATAGTGTTATTTCATGGTTTGCTGAACAGAGGGAGAATTGCTACCAGCAGTGTGTTTTTGCAAAATCACTTGATATCATGCTGTTTCAGAATCCAGTGAAATAGCTTCACTCTTTCTCTCTTTCATGAGGACAAGTCATTAGTAATGTTACCAGGAGATCAAAATATTGTTGGAATAGGCATTGAATATTAAGATGAATGTATCTATTGTTTCATTACATATTGGGTTCTTTTCCCAGTAAAATAATAGCCTTAAATAATACTGAAACATTTTTTAAAAATCCAAACTCATTAAAAATGAGTGATTGTTCTAAAGGCAGGAGACAAAAACCAGATTTTCCCAAAAGGCAGGCTGCTGTCAGTTCCTGCATTTCTGTTTATAGACTTACACTTGGAATCACTGTCCAGGTTAAGGGCATAGGAGGCTGCCCCAGTTCAGTAAAGAGCTTTAGGCTGAAGAATAGTCTGTGTTGGTAACAGTAACTTACAACAGAAACCATTAGACAAACACAGCCAAGGGGTAGTGGTCTCAATATTTTTGGAAAGTATTTAGATCTGAATCTTGTGTGTATGGGCATAGATCCACTGGAAATAATGGAGTTGTATCAGTTTATGATGAGATTTGCATCTACTGCTTTCAATAGACTGGACAGATTTTAAAGTGGGCTTGGGAGTCACCTTTTCTCCTTTCAGCAGATGATAGAAAGGCAGGAGAGGTCTCAGGAAATGGGATTTACATGGGGAGTGACAGAGTTTATCTGCTCAGTACAACTGTGCAGAAGCTCCAAAAGGAGCAGTGACAGCACTAGTTGTGAAACCCAGGGTAAACAGCCACAACCTCCCACCACCCAGATAGCATGGCTGGATTGGCTTAGCGTGGCTGTACTGGGTCTGGATGCAAATAAGAGCTTAAAGTTCAATTCCAAGCATCCCAGAGACAGTCCTAGTCCAGCATATACAAAGTCTTGATAAACACAAAATCAACTCTAGAATAAAAAATGACCATAAAGCTGCTACTGCAACTCTGAAATTAAATTAATCCAGTCAATACTTGTATTGACCGCTATACAAGGAAGTAAGTTTTTCTGGAAAGTAATTAATTATCTGACTCTCTCTACCAATCATTATTGTAGCAGTGCTGCTTAAAGCCTTAAAAGTGATCACACTCTGCTGTGCCAGGTGCTACAGTAATGAGTAAGAGACAGTGTGTGCCTCTAAGATCTTTGCCACAGCTGTGCATGAAGTCCAAAAGCAGATGGATGACAGCTGAAACAGATGTCTGGGGAACTGATCCTCCATTTCACCTCCAGAGCCAGAGGTCCGGATCAACCTCATGGTGCTACTGTCCCTGAAGAATACTGCTCTCTTCTGCACTCCTTCTTCCCATGTGTGCCTATTCCCAGGCACGCTTGTATGCAAATTTCTAATGTGGTAAATTAAGTAAAGAGAGAAAAGATAAAGTCAGGTTGTCTGCAATTTGCCTCAGTTTACAGTGGCTCCAGTGCTGTCTTCAGCCAACAGTAACTTGCGAATTCAGGAATTTGCAAAGACTGACTAACCAACCTCTGGAGACAGCACTAGCTAAGGAGAAACCTTTCCAGTCAGTATTGTCTCAATCATGTTTTCTGACAGCATCCTTGGAAAGCAATATGGCAAGAATTTAAATCACTTGCTGAAGACAACTACTCCACCAACAGAGGTGCAGCAATAGGCTTGAACTCATGGCAGCAAAGTCAAAAAGGCAGTTCAGCAGATTTTCAGGAGTGGCAAGTAAAAATCTTCATGGATTTATTGGAAATCCTGAAAAATAAGTCAAACTAGTGAAGTAGGTGGCAAGACAAACTGAAGCATAGGAAAATATTGTCTCTCTGACATACAGGACAAATCAAAACCTTTCAGCTCGTTTGCTACCACACTTGGCAGGTAATGTGTAAATTTTTCATTGAAATATTTGTTTTGCAAAAATAGAGAAATGGGATCTACCAGCCACAGAGAGCATGGATGACATGATTTACTCCAAATAAACCTTAAGGGGAAAATGAATGCCTGGCCCCTTGTGTGGGAATCTAGTAATTGATTTTGGTGAGGTCACTCCACCTTTTTCAGTCTGCTCGCTCTCTGCTCAACAGCTTCCTATGGAGAATGTCTTTCAGTGCTACATTTGTTTATGTCATGACTCTGCAAAATCTGAATTTCAAATGGTCATTGAATTTCACACCCAGATTGAAGCACTGTAGCCTGACACAAGTTTTAGCTTCAGTGCTGCCAAATCCTGCCAACTGTCAAGAAGCCAAGTAATATAGGGAGAACAAGCCAAGAAGTAACATAGCAAAGAAAAGTAGAATTCAGCCTGATCAACGCCTTGATTTGGTCTGGTATAGATTCATCAAAAGACTATACTGGCTCTAAATAAGGGAGGTGTAGACAGACATTGTCAAGGACATTAAAAGCGCAACAAAATACAGATTTACCACATGTTTTTGACTATGTTTGATTTTTTTTAAAAAAATAGCTTCATAGAGCAGTGCTTGCAGACTGCTTTCTTGTTTCGCCACCAATTTTTCATATAGTTATCTCCCTACTTCCCTCTTCAGTGCCTCAAGAGATTTTTCAGAACTTTTTATCTACATGTAATTTTCTTTTGAAAAAAAAAAAATGCTTTTTTGGTTTTTTTCTCCCCCTAAATTTTTTCGTGAAGTATAGCCTGAAGTTCCTCTCAAATTTCAGTTTTGCAGTGGTTTTCTTTTATCCAACTCCTAAATTAAACATCATATCTGACCTCAGCCTCCTACTTCCCCTCTTTCAATCCTTCTGATAGCAAAGGCCTCTGTAAAAGCTGTCTACAAATGAGCAGATGCACAAAAATAATGTCAGCCCTCAATTCTTCAAGAGGGCAATTTATATTTTCTTGTAAGAGCAGAAGAATGAGGGGTTTGTTTATTTGGTTAATAATTCAAAGTGAACAGTCCTGTAAATGGCTGGGAAGAAAATCTCTGTGTTCAATTTAAAAATAATCCCTGGATATGGTTCCATGGTCTGTGAGGGGTCCTACATAGAGTTGAGCCTAGACCATCAACTATTATCAGGCTAAAGCTGGATGTAGGATCCCGCTGAGCAAAAGGTAAATGATCAGACAACATCCAGGGAGTTGTCTAACAGGCAGCCAACTACAAGCAGCACCATCTGGCCACTCCTGCAGTCAGTCTCTACCTTATGTTTTAAGGCTGGACCTTAGATTGCTGTACCTTGTGGTTTTCAGAGTGGCTGCAAGTCACTGATGAAATTAGTGGATCATCTGTTGGAATCATCACTGACTGCTTAGAATAAATGACTGTCTATACATTTGGTATGGACTAATTAGCTTGTAATAAGAGCTGTTCAATGGCATCTACTAAACACCTGGAATATTTTAGTGGAAAAATCATTCCTGGCTTTAAGAGTTGAGGTAAAAATATCTGACATTTTCCCTTGCTATTCTGCTTTGTACTGCCATCTGAGAGCAGAGGCTTCAAGGCTAGGCAGATAAATCTAAGCTTTGTGCTACTCCCACTGCACCCCCTCCTGTCCCTTCCTCCAACTACTTAAACAAGGATGCTTCCTCTCTCTTTTGGTGCTACCATCCAACACCAGGTAATCATTTGGCTTATTTGCATTTGATTTGGCTGTTTTCTGCCACTCCTTTGTCCTGTTATACTGTAGTGTGCTTGGGGGTAAACCTGTGGGCAGTTAGGCGGAACTCATAGATGTCTCCAAGTGCAGGCTGGAGAACTCAGTTATGATCAGAAAAACTCTGGTGACAGTAAAAATTTTCGTAGCATCAGCTACCAAATTTAGCTTCAGTCTTCTTCTAGCTTTAATTCTAACTTTCACTTTAAAATCCTAAAAAATACCTCTTCAAGAGGATGAATGAATAAGTTGATGAATTAGTAAAAAAAAAAAAGAATCAGCTAAGATTTAGCAGCATCACCCAACCTGAAGGGATCTAATTTTGGTTTTCAGTACTTTAGAAAGATTGTTTTCACACCCATGGAAATTGTTACATGACTGCAAAAAATTCCCCATTGAAAAGGAAACATCCCTTTCCATAGCTTCTGCTGATTTATGCCTGTGAACTGCAGCCTGGCTCTCAGTGCAGTGAATAAAGAGAAGGAAGAAAAGGGGTAAAAAAGTGCAGGTGGGGAGCCCTGCAAAGCACAAAGCTTGTGACACCAGAGGGCAGTGTTCTCTTGTAATATCAGTTGAGGTACAAAACCAAAAGGGTGAAAAAATCTGCATCACTAGCAAAAGCTCTTTTTAAAAAAGACCACAGTTTTGAAAAACAGGAAGTTTACAGCATAGTGTAGACTATCGGTTTTGAAGCTTTTCAAGATGTACAGGTACTGTCTATACAGAATGCTTTTTAAAATCAATTTTTATATTGGATCACATGTGCAATGTCAGCAGACATGCAGTGTCAGGGAAAGCAGAAAATCTCAATTACATCTGTGCTCTGCGTGAACATGGTATAACAAACCTATGTTCACTTTCTTCTTTCAGCTCACAAAAAAAATCACAAGTCGTTCTTCAGCTGAAATGGAAAACAATTGCTTGTGTAGTCACTTGGTAAAAAATTAAGGTTCTAATAAATTAATAAGCATAAGTGAAAGAGTCAATAATGCTATGCTTTCCTTTAATGAAATTATTAAAACAAGCATGCCCCCTTTTTCCTTGTGGCATTTCTACAGTGGCCTATTAGCTTCAAAATTAAGGGAACTGATGTGATACAATCTTTTTCTCCTTTTCCTCCAAATAAAATAAGATGGCATTGTTGACTGCCCAATCAGGGCTGTGCTGGAGCTTTTTGGAGCTCGGGGGAGGTGCATGTGCTTAGGTAGAGCTGAGGCTCAAGGCCATGGGCAGCTCTTCTAGGCAGCCCCGCTCTGGTACAGCACCACTGTCTGGGCTGTTGATGTCTGTTTGACTTGTTTTTTGTGCAGGATGTGAGGGGCAATTTGTCTGTAACTGGGTAATTAGATCTGTTATATGAACAAACATCTTATGCAGAAATTAAAGATAAATCAGGCAGGTGATATCTCTCAAACAGGATTTAAATGTGTCAGTGTCAAGTGCTAACATGCTGGTTTCTGTGTTCCTTATCTGTTGAGTCAGAAGCAGACACCTAAAAATGGGGTTCACAAAGTTTTAAAGGGTTAAATTTTTCTGAAGGGGCTGGAACGGGAGTGTGGAAATTCACAGAATCACAGAATAAGCTGAGTTTGAAGGGACCCATAAGGATCATCAAATCCAATTCCTGGCCCTGCACAGGACACCCCAAGAGTCTCACCGTGTGCCCAAGAGCAATGTCCAAACTCTTCTTGAACTCTGCCAGGCTGGTGCTGTGACCATTGCCCTGGGGAGCTGTTCCATTGCCCAAACACCCTCTGGGTGATGAACCTTTTCCTAATATCCACCCTAAACCTCACCTGACAGAACTTCAGAAGATGGTTCCCTCAGGTCCTGTCACCACAGAGCAGAGATCAGTGCCTGCCCCTGCTCTCCCACTCATGAGGAAGTTGTAATTGCAGCGAGGTCTCCCCTGAGTCTCTTCTTCTCCAGGCTGAACAGACCAAGTGACCTCAGCTGCTCCTCATACGGCTTCCCAACAAGGCCCTTCACTGTCTTCACAGCCCTTCACAGCTTTGGACACTCTCTAATAGCTTTATGTCTTTCTTACATTGTGGTGCCCAAAACTGCACACAGGACTTGAGGTGAGGCTACAATAGTGCAGATCATAGCAGGACATGCTGACTGTCAGCAATGACTGCATTGTCTTTCAGGTTTTTTTCAATACTTCCCAGAATAATCTCTGTAGGGATCTGGCTTCATCCTGAAAGATCCTTAACTTTCTTCCCCTTCTGGAGATGGCTCAACTCCTTTGGGCAGAAGTAGGATAGACATGGAGGAGGCAGAGAAAAGACAAGAGAAAACCCAGAGGAGAGGAGCAAAGGTGTTTGAAGGTGTTCAATGACTTATACCCAGGTAATACATCCACGGGTATGGCTGCTCAGCTCCAGAAAACAGAGCTAATGGGCAAAATAGAGGAATTGTATTGTGAAGTGGAGAAGGTCATGAAGTGTGATGGTTCTGTGTTTCTCCTGGGCATTGAAAAGAAGCAGCTGGTAATGAACTCAGAATAAATAAGGTTTTCATAGATGTTGTGGATACTAGAAGCTTACATTGATTTGTGGAAAGCAATTCAGCACAGTAAGGACTATTTAACAAACAGATACTGCCTTTTTCTCAAGGACACATTTACCACACACCTGTAGAGCAGGGAGAAACTCGTGGGAAAGCAGCACAGTAGGCTTTTCTTGTTTCTGTCCTCTTCCTGAGGGACCTGCTGTGGAGCCCTGATGGAGACCGCCCTGCAGGAGAGGGACTGCTGATTTGAGCTGGTACAGGTATGTCTTACAAATTTAATTCTAGTTGTTCTTGCTTTTCCACTTTGTACTGGATAATGCCATTCCCTGATTTCGTAGACGAAAGACAGGGAGAATATACATAACTTTTGTTAGAGGTTAGAGGTTAAGTTACTTGGTTCTTCTGCCTCTCCCTGCCATCTACAACTGCATCAAGCACATATTATCACTTTGTCTTAATTATCACATTATCTTCTGGGCGACTTAAAATATCTCCTTATGGTTTATGAGCTTTACTGACCTCGCTTATGTGCAGGGATTATGTAGGAAACTTTGAAAGAAACACTAATTAAAACTCTGCAGATAAATGGAAAGGGGGATAAAATGTAATAAGGCTTGGTCAGAGGCACACTGTGTCAAGCTATCCTGATGCCTGTCTAATCAAAGATGGATAAGAATCTTCATTCATGTTTCTAGAAAAAAAAAGAAAGCAGTGATTCTGTAGACAAAAGCAGTAGATCAAATCTCTGTGACCTTGAGCAAAGCATCTGATGTAGTGTCACATGGGAAATTATCAGCTAAAGTGGTGAAGATAGAGATTATTACAGGAACTGAGATGTGGTAAGGAGCTCTCTAAATGAGAGATGACAATGAGTCACGCTGTGAGGCAAATGATCAAGCTGAAAGAGGTTACTAGACAATTTTCTCAAGGACTCTCTGGACAAAGTTTATTTACTATTTCCAATAAAGACCTTGGTATAAAAGACAGGAGCATGAAATTTAAATTGACAGACAATATAGGATTCATTTGTGGTGTATGGCAGTATCAGAATCTTGTATACTAATATGGTGTGATCTTGAGGACAACAAGGGTAGAAATGGGTACAGCAGGACAGACTAAAAACACACATCTTGGGGCCACTAGCATGGGTCTGTGCTAGGGTCTCAGTGGTGGGGAAGGACATCTGGGAAAACATCTTTAACTTCAAGAAGTCAAAAGAATTTGGCTTAGCTAGGAATGTAAAATGATGTCTCTAATGGGGCTGGAGAGGGTGGTTCTCTTCTATATGCATGTCCCAGAGGACACTGCTGGAAACTGTGAAGAACTAGTTAACCCAGATGATATGCTTATGATAAAACTATTTGGGAATGAAACAGCCATAAATCAGTTGCAGCTGCAAAAAGGAAATATTTCTGAAGGTGGAGAGTATGGGGCCATATTCTAGAAGGAATAGTGAGGCAAAGAAAAGAAAGACTCATTTTAAGATTCATCATACATTAATGTCAGCATCAATGACTGAAACCGGAGTCAATTGCTCAAAACACTCATCCATTCCTTCCATCTTTGCAATCATTTGGTTATAAGCAGTCTTGCTTTCATTCAAACCACACTGAATTCTTTCAGTCAGAGCAGGCTGAATGGAGAAAGTTGCTATTCCAAATGCCTGTTGACACATTAACTAAGATACACACCCAGATAGGAATTCAATCAGGTCTCATACCACCCTTGGAATAATAAATAAATGGAGAAAGACAGAGCCTTCATTCTTTTCTCCTTCCAAATTCTTCTTCCTGCATCTTGGTGATGTGTTTTTTCTTTCAAGCCACTCTGAGATAAAAGGTGCACCAAGTTAGCGCAGTGTCATGGGTTGTAAAGGCGGGACAGATTGCCTGGGTGACCCTTGGCATTTTTCAAGGCTGTGTGGTACATTGCTTATGCTACTTTGTCTTATAATGTCTCATGTTAAGGAAACTCCTGTCTGACTGTTCAGAGGGCACTCTGGAGTCACACTCCCACCACCAGAGCCTGTCCCTGCTGGGACTGAAGCCCCATCTCAGTGAGCCCATGGATGCCCTGCTAGGCTCCCTATACATGCCCACTGCAGTCACAGAAACACATCAGATTTAATTATTGGCTCAACCCTGGGCTTCTCTTGCATCCTTAAAGAAATTTATTCATGATGCAGTAACACAGGAGCAGATCAAGCTGAGTGCCTCCAGGAAGGGACACCGAATAAAGTAATCCCTGGGTTTGATACCCTCACAGTCTATACACGACAGTCTGGGCTCTTCCTGCTGAGTCCTCAGCTTCTGCTGTGTCTCTCTCTGTGCAGTCACCTGGCTGGGCCACAGGTCCCTGTGCCCATTTTTTATGCAAAGGGTGCAGCTCACAGCCCCTTGCCTGGGGGTCCTGCCACCCAGAGCTGATCTGCAGCTCGCACACAGTGCTGCCTGCACTGAATGTGTTCCTCACCATCTCATCTGGCACCAATGACCTGCAGGACTTTTCATGTCCCTCAGAAGATGAGTTTGATTATTTCTATACAGCAAAGAATATCCAAATCATTTTAGTTGCTTTCCAGTTTTAGGAACTGTCCTTAAGTTGATTTATGTTCCTAAAATATTTCATTAAAAGTCATTCAGTGCTGCTGGCATATTTGAAACTGAGAACTTTTCATACCATACTTATTATTCCTGCTAATCTGTAGTTTTTTAATCATAAATTATATACAGTGACACAGACACACATATATATACACATATGGTATATATATATATATATATATATCTCATATATAATAGGTATTTTATTGTTGCTGCTGTTTCCTGGCTGGANCAGCAAAGAATATCCAAATCATTTTAGTTGCTTTCCAGTTTTAGGAACTGTCCTTAAGTTGATTTATGTTCCTAAAATATTTCATTAAAAGTCATTCAGTGCTGCTGGCATATTTGAAACTGAGAACTTTTCATACCATACTTATTATTCCTGCTAATCTGTAGTTTTTTAATCATAAATTATATACAGTGACACAGACACACATATATATACACATATGGTATATATATATATATATCTATCTCATATATAATAGGTATTTTATTGTTGCTGCTGTTTCCTGGCTGGATGGCTCATAGATCATGCAAGGACTTTGAAAGTAACTACTGAGCACTTCCCAAACAAACACTTCTGTGTCTGGGTAGGATTTTGTAATAAATTTCATTTCCTCAGCTACCTTTGGCTAAAGAAGTGTTCTGCAGACCAGTGTTCACTGAAAATGATGGCTGGTGCTGTGTTGCAGGTAAAACTGAAAAGGGTCCTGAATTTTAGTCTGAATGTTCAATTGCAGGCATCTCTCTTTTCAGCTTTACAGTTTTATAACACTGCTGGTAGCAGAGTTAGTCAAAACTTTTAATCATCAGCTTTGGTCACTCTTAATCTTGTCAGCTCATGAGCCACTTCTATAAATTGTTCCCTTGAACAGAAAGTGGTCACAATTGCTGCTCGCCTGGGTAATTGCTACTGTGTTGTATCTGACAATCATGATATGTGACCCTCATTACACCAGCTTCCACTGGAGACAGCCACAATATACAGTGAGAGAAAGAAAGGGGACCTGACTTTCCCACATCTGTGCAAAGGGTGTATGTGTGTTTTATGCAGACTAACATGCACACCTACAAATACAAGTCAGTCTAAATCTTCATTGTTCTCAAACTGTGGGCGTGATTAACACATTCAAAGTGAGAATCTTGTTTGTTTACTTTCACATGTGTATAGCAGAACTAGGAACAATAGAAGAAAATTACTTCAAGTGCTGCTTTGCTGCAGCTCCTGACTCCTCAGGAAAAAAGCCCTGCAAGGATACAGACACAGCTTCTTGTTGTGCAGGCACTCAGAACAATACTGCTTAACATCTGTTGAAATATAGTAACAACACTACATGGCACACTTCCATGAGATTTTTGTTTATTCCAAACACTGTAGCAGAACCAGAATCCTATGAGGAATGGGAAGAATAAAGTAGCAGTGCGTTTTCTGTGTGAAAAGAGCAAGATTTTCTGTATGAGAAGGAAAGCAAATGGGAAAATGAGCTGAGAAAAGTAGTGAAAATTCCTGAGTAGGGATGATTCTCCCCTTCTTTATGTAAAATTTTTAGATGACTAGCATATTTAAAGCCTCCATGGGATATTGTCATGTTAAAGATGACCATTGAATTTAAAGATGGAAAGCTGGATGAAAATTGCCACCCCCCCTCCATATATTCTCTTGGGCTGTCTGTTTGCAAGTGTTTGACATAGTCCCATGTGGAATCCAAGCAAGGTGACCTTCTTAGCAGTCACATTTGTGAACTGTGTACCTGCTGTCTGTTCCCATGATGGCTAATTACTTGCTACTTGCTTTAGGTGCTCCTTAATTTTACAGATAACTGCATCTCCATGTGTGAAGTTTCCCAAGGAATCTGCTCCTGACTGTGCCCAGAATGGCAAACCAAGGGTTGAGCAGCCAGGCCCCAAAAGTTGAGTGAGATACTAAGGGTGCACAAGCTGCAGTTATGAAAGGTTTTCCCTTCATGTAGGTAGTGGCATCACTGAAGTCTCAGTGTATCTGAGAGCTGCAAACTGTGCTCTGTCACAGGACTAGGCACTGGTTCCACTGCCCTTGGCCAGGAAAAAGTGTCAGGGACACCACTGGACTTCCATGTCAACTACATATCTATTTTCCCACAACCAAGAAAACACTGGCTTGACAATTGAGGGGGTGAGGAGAGGTGGTTTTTTTCTCACACATTTATTAACCTGCAGCACCACAGCTCTGCTGCCTTTATTGCTGCCCTGGAGTTTTGGGTGGTGTGATGTATCTGACTGTGCTGCTTCTAGCTCTGCCCTCCCTGTCTGCTTAGACCCCACAGCAGATATTCCTGGCTGTACAGCTGCAGGCCAGGGTTTGATTGCAGATGTCTGTCAGATGGTTTTAGAATGCGGTAGCATGAAAGCAAGAATTAATTCGAACACCTCCTCTGGCCAATGCAGAATTATCCCCACTGCAAAGATATTGAAATGGAGAAATAACATTCCAGAAGCTGATTTTTCTCCCTTGCTCCTTCTGTTTTCTTTCGTAGTGTTCACTTTGTTGTTGCATCCTTTAGTTGTTCTCATTGCCTCCTCCCTTACTGTTATCCCTGGTGCAAATATCCCTGGTGTTACATGCATGAGAGGGTGAGAGGATACTGGATTCATGCCAGAATCAATCTCTCAGAGGCATAAAACCCTGTAGCCATGTGTGTATTGACTGTCTATATTATCCACAACAGAGACCACACCAGGAGCAAAACAAGAAAGCAGCTAGGTGTTTAAGGATGTTTAAACTTACCAGAGCATATTTTCACTGTGAACAGAAGGAAAACTGTTATTTTATATCTCCCCGGAAAATACAGTTTTATTTCCAAGCCTGCATAGTAACCATTAATCATGTTTTTCCTCCAACCCTTACCTATGAGGATATATCCAAAACATAATCTCATACCTCTCAAGAAACGGTGACTGAAGCTTTCTTTATTCTCTCATGATCTTGAGAGGCTGCAAAATGCCAAGTTTTCAGACAGCACCCCTGTACAGCCTCTGTTCTATTTGCCTTTATTTCAGTATCTACAAGCAAAGGTTTGTATTCATGAGAATTTGTGGTTTATTCTAGGCTTCTTCTCATTATTTTAAGATCTTGTAACTTGAACACAAAGCACTAGAGAGAGAACCTACACAAACAATGTGCAGTGTGAAAAGGGGGATCTTTTTTCTTGAGAGTGTTCAAATCTTGGAATATGTGGATAGCAGGTTTTTGTTCCCTGCTGGAGGGGATACTGACTCCTTGACACGATTCATGGAGGAATTAAGCAGGTCATGTGGCTGAGAGTGCCTGGTAGTGGAGAAGTCATTAGCACAACATATGAGCTGCTGGCAGTGAGTCTCACTATGATTGTGATCAGATCTATCAATGTGCTCTGCAGGCCCTCCTTTTCAGTGAGGATGCTGTTTGTTTTCTGTGCTCATCTCTTGCTTCTTTTTTCTTCTTTTTCCTTGCCTTAAGACCTCTTTGGAACAAACAGTGACATGCTAGAAACCTTATCACAATCATGATAAAAATAGATGGCACTGAGGATCAAAAATGATGGAGCAGAACAGACAGTGGGATCATTAACTTTAGGTTAAGACCTGGGCAGGATGCTGTGCCTATGGGCTGAGGCATTGAAGTGTGAAGCAAAAACTGTTAGCCATGATATCTGACATTTCATCTGGAATCTTTTAGTCTATAAATGTTTGATCCAGTATATTTATCAGCTCACATAAGATCAAATACTCCTTGGTAATTAATTTGACAAAGAGATGGATTTCTATCCATCAATAACTTCAGCATGTGAATATATATGCTTTGCTCTTGCTGTTTCTCAGACTGAAGTCATTTTGACAAGATAGATGCAGTCCTTGATCTTAAGTATGAAGTCTTAAATATAAAGATATGAATCTGGAAATAAAAATGAGTAAACAACAAAAAAATAAAATGCAATGTAAATTATTTGCTTATTTCCATAATTTTATTTTTGTCACCTTAAAATATTGAAAAGCTGATTACTCTGTTAATGGTACTGTGAGAGTTTCTTATTAGAGCAAGCAGGAATTATAGCCTTAGATATTTTGTGCCTTTGGAAATCTTCTCTTTCTCTACTTTGGAGCTCAGTAATAATGAGTGATTTTCTATATATGCCGTAGCACAGTAATTGTGCTGTTCTGAGCCTGTTATGTTCAGATTAGATTAAACAGAGAAAATTGGTTCTTATCATAATGCTTCATTAAAATTTTAGAAGTAGGACAATACCAAATGAGAATTTGACTTTATTATCTGCAGAAACATGAAGGCAGTTACATTTATGCTATTTATCATATCCAATTAGACTGTGCTTAGGAAAATAGAAGAAGGGTTAGCCTTCAGTCTTCAGTGTGGCTTTTCACAAACATATGTGATATTTTGTCATACAAACTGCCAGCTGACAGCCTTTGTATCTCTGAGGTCAGGTTAAGCATCAGCTGGAGAGCACATGTTACGCGCAGGTACAGTCAGTGACTAATCTCATTCCTGAAGAATTAAAGTCTTGCATTTTTGCCTTGTTTTTGAAGCTGCTCCTGCTGACTTTAAAGTCTGTGGAAGATTAAGCATTCATTTCACAGCCAGGAATGCCAGACTCTCAAAGTGTACTTTGATTTGTTCTTAAGTCTGCCTCATAAGTATGAATTTCCACACTTACCCAAACCAGTCTGGAAAACTCCTGGAAGGAGAGTGCTCTGTTTTAACGATAGATCTCACTTCTGAAAGTGAGAGGGAAGAAGCCCAAGGGATCACTCTTGGACAGCAGCTCTGCAGTCTTAGCACAGCAGCAGATCTGTTAAGCAATTAAACACACATCCTTTCATCTGTGATGTGCTTTCATGTGTTCTTAAATTTCATAAACTGCCAAATTAAGAATTCAATGGTAAATGGTAAATTACAGTTCTTATTTTAACAACCAACAATTAGTATAGCAAATGATGAGGTTTGATCTGCCGAAGCAGTTTTGGACATTAACTGAAAAATTCTGAGACAAAATATTGGTCATAATGAGCCTAAGCTCAGAAATTTGCTTATTGTACTGTCAGTGAAAATTTTTAGGTGATGGTAATGCTGCAGTATGGTAGTCCTAGAGTGGTCTGCAGGAGGCCAGGTCGCTCCCATGCTCATTATTCTCAGTAGACTGAACAAGAAAATATGGGAATGTTTTTCCATGGCTGTGTGGGCTTTGGCTCAGTCTGCTATGCTGCAAGAAGCTCATTTGATGTTCCAGTCTGAAGCCAGGTTTTCTGTTGGCCCTCATTTTTCTTCTGTCCCAGCCTACAGGTTTGAGCATGTACAGAGCTAAAGGACCCCTTTCATTAGCTCCTCAATCCCACAACTTAGTAGTTGTCCTCATCCCCACAAATCCTAGTGGCCCAATTGCTTTCAGTCTTTCCAAGATCAACCAGTACTTCCCTCAATATATACCCTACCACAAAATGGCATATGTTTGTAAAATCTGATGAGAAATTTTATTTAAACAAAAAATCCACAACAACGACAAAAATCAATTCTGGAAGAGCAGACAGCTCCCTCTCTGGTGTGTTATGACTGTAGCTGCTTTAGATCCATGTATTTCACACAAACAACATTTTGCTCTGCACAATAACAGTCTGTGATAAGTTCTGCTGGTACTGAACAGGACAAACACATCCCACTATCCTGATATAAAAATGACCCCATCAATGATAAACCTAATTTGTTAGAAGTTACTTACCTTTAGGGCAAAACATCTAAGATGTAAACACTTTTCTTGCAGGAAGCTTTCAAATAAAATGATGTGTCAGAAATTTACTTAATTCCTTTCACACACTATAAGGAAATTTTTTTTCCTTATTCATTTTTTGTGACACACTCCCTTCTTGTGAACGTTTACACTGGGATAAACAGTTCTCTGCATTGGTTGCTGAAATTATCTACCATTTGTAGAACAGACATACTAATGCATCCTTGAAGGAAGGTGGCCAGGAAAGAAAGAACCTTCAAATTATATGCATGTGTCATCACTGGAAAAATATCTTTTTAATAAAGAGACTATTGTAATTTAAAACTATAACCTTCAACTTGGATTTACATCTTCACAACAGCAAGGGATGCATTAAATATATTACCATTAAAATATAGAGCACTAGTGAGGTTATCAAATGTACTGAAACTCAGTTTGGAGTCATGGAACTTTAATACAAGAAAGATATTTTTACCCTTTATGGGGAATAGAGATTGGAATGTTTTTGTATTTTTAAAGAAATTAGACCTCTAGGAGAAATGTCCCTTAATTACAGTGACATAACATCTAATGGCTTTATTACATCCCCTCTGGTTTCAAAAGTATAAATCACTTCTTAGACTGAGTTAACAGGACAAACTAATTACTCTGCTCTCTCAGTTTTCAGCACAACCTGCTGATAAACCCTCACTGAACTGAATCTTGTATCAGTTACACAGTTATCATTTACACAAGCAATATTTTCCCCAGTCCTCCAATACTCATAAATTTTATTTAATATGTTTTTCAGTCTTCTGGAAGTCAACAGTGACATTCAGAAGGTGACACATAAATGACTGGCTCATCTCACTTGCTTTCACCACGTTTTTGTACTTTTTTTGTGTGTCTGTAGCTGATTTTGGCTTCCATCTTCTTACATATCTCACCACTGTATACATTTAGTTGAAGTCTTGTAGAAACATACTTTTAAATTTTTTTTAAACAACATAGTTATTAAAAGTTGTTATTTAGTATCAACTTCATAAGGGAGCTTGCAAAGTTTAAACTTAGGCTCCATTGCAATTGAAAATGTTGGTATAAATGTTGGTATAGGAGCCCCAAAGTGGGCCTTTTGTGATTTTCATTTTATATTACTGTATGAAAAGGAATTTAGCTTCAAAATGCCATAATAAATCGTGCAAGTAAACAAAAAGAAAGTAATCCAGTTTTGCACTGGAAAATCATGTATAAGCCAATAAAAAATCCAGGATTAGCTGCGAACAGGTTTTTAGTTTATCATAGTGCAGAACACAGATGTGTGATGTACTTAGTCACACACATAATCCTGCCACCTTCAGTGAGGCTCTTGCAGAGAGTGAATTCTGATTCCACCTATACTGGGGTTGTAGCATTTCATATAATGAAGCTCTAATAAACACAGGTCATTAGGATTAAAAAATTTTGTATATCATAGGGATCTAAAATCTGTTTTGCGCAGAGAATCTGTAGGAGTTTTGTGGATAGGGAGAAATGTATTTAAATATTATTGATAGCTTTTAAGCAATAATTTCCATCTATAAATAAAATTAATCTTAATTGAAGAAAAGTATTTTTGTTAATATTTTTATTATATGGATAGACCTACTATTTTGACATCCACTCATTCCACCAGTTTCTTCCTTATTTCTTTTCTTTATCCTTCACTCATTATGAAATCTTCTCCTGGACTCCAGACACCCCTTTTTAATACTGGTTTGATTGTTTGTTTGTATAGATATAACCCTGGACACTCTCACTACTCTGAGTTCTATACAAAGGTTAATATCTTCTCTTCTGTAAACACTTACGCTCTTTCACTCATCTCCTCCCTACACAACAGCACATTCAAACATGCACCATTAGTTCCTGATTTTTATGGCTCCCATCTCCATGTTGTCTGCTGTTTTCAGCAACTAGTTTGATTACAGAGTCCTTATTGATATATGGCTATAGCATTTATGTTAGTATTTAAATGCTATATAAATGTCCTGGTCATTGAATACAGGTTATCCCTAAGCAGGTGTGCACATCCTTTTACTCTGCATCAGGCTGTGCAAATGTGCTTTCCAGAAGAATGTTGGACAGAATGAGAATATTCATGACTCATTGATAAAATACTCATGTTTCTTGTTCTCACACTGGTACCAGAAATAGGAAATGTCCCCATCTCTGAGGGTTTGAGGGCACAGGCAGTGAAATACTTTGGGTGAGACTTTCAGCAGCGGAAGGATAAACAGCCCCTGGCAATGCCAGCCCTGCAAGGAGCTGCAGGGAGAGCTTCACTTGGCCAAGTCCAAGAGGGCACAGGGAGGAGTGTGGGCACTGATGATTTGATGCAGGGATGTGCTGCCTGTATGAAAACAGTCCTTGAGCTAAACGGGAGCTCAAGTCAGGCAGAAGTGCAACCCTCTGTAAGAGGTGACCAATGTCTCAGAGGACTGTGTTTGCCCTGTGTGACTCCAGAACACAACACTGTATCTCTTCCAGCTGACTCACTCTGTCACATTGCCCTTTTTCCTACTTGGCACCTTCAAAGTACACTGCTAGAATACTGCTACAAACTTAGCATGTTATTTTTTCACTTGGTTATTACTAACACAGGTTTCCACATTTCTGTGGCATTTCACACAGATGACTGGGTAGGATGCCTGAAACAGCTTTTGATCATATGATTAGTCAATTGTCTATTTAAATATTTTGTTATCCACACCATTAGAAACAAAATTTTTACTCTTCTTTTTTTTTTGTTTTCCAGAAGACAAAAATAGGCCCTGGAGGAAAACTGAAATAAATGTTATCTAGAGTGCATTCTACTGCAGTTTTAATGCATGTTTGTGTTAGTTAACATGTTTAAATATTAGGATCTAAAAAGAAACAGAAATCCAAACACTTGAATATTTCCATGTTCTCTCTTTGCTACAGGGCTAGAGACTAAATTTGAGCAGAACTTGTAAGTCATTTCAGTCCCTTGGGAAAGTTCATTCTTCCTGGAAAATGCTTCCTTCGCTGAAAAATTGTGTCAACTCCCATTTGACCTTTGTTTGAATAAGAAAGTTAGAAAAATCAAAGTTTTTAAGCTGTGTTTTCCATCAGTGATGGTGTCCTGCTGGTGGCGTGGGATAGAGGGGCTGTGTGAGCTGCAGAACACTGCTTTGTTCAGGCTGGCATTGAAGACTCTCAGGATCAACTTGTATAAGACTAGGACAAACTAGCAACACTGCTGAACCTATGCCTCTGTACAGGTAACATCTCTTTTTCAGCTCTACCATCAAGTAATGAGCCCCATGGGATAGAATTATGTTATCATCTGGTACTGCTACTGTCTGGTGCTTTAATAATAATTCACAATATGATTTTCTTATCATTTTAATGAGGTGTTATTTCTCTTTTTAATGTGTGTACAGTGCTTCTGTTCCAGACATTATGAAATACCAGAAAACAGCCTACAGTATTGTCATAAAAAGAGACACAATTAACAAATAAGAAAGGAAGTGTACAGCCTGCAAGTTTTGAATTTGAGAGAATACCAAACCCACTGCGTGCAGGAGTGACAAGGCAGTGGCAGAGCACAGGAATGACAACAGAGCCATGAGTGTATCTGAAAGCATGCTTGTGAGACTGCAGTTGTTCATTCTATAACAAGTGAGTGTCTGCATTGAATTTAGGATTCTGAGAAAGATGAGAAATCGTTTTTGACACATTAGATGGGTGTCTTAGGCTTTAGGGTGAAAAGTTGCATTTGTAAGATTAAAAATTACAGCCCTCTTAGAGGCACTGAAGTGAATTACAATGACTTTTACAGGTCTCTGTCACAACTGTGTTGCTCTTTTGTCAGTTTAATTGCTGACTTTAATAAACTGGCCTGTAAGAGGTTTCTTTTTTCCTCAAATATTACCTTCTCTTCAGCTCTGACCATTAATTGCAGTAAATAGCAATAAATAAAATCAAAATTCATTAAAACCCAAAACAGTTAATAGTTTTCTCTGACTCATGTAATCAAGCTAATGATTGCACAACAAAAAGCTGACAGTCTCTGATTCTTCATGGAAAGGTCTGTGGATTCCAAATGTTATTGCTATGCCTATTTTTTAGAAAATGTTTATTGTCTATTCTCACAATTAATTTATTTTCTGCCACTTATTCTGCAATCAGAAATCAGATTATGTCTGTTGTTTTTGATGTAAAACATCATTTGGAAGTTTACTCACTGAGAGTGAACATAATTATAGAAGATAATGCATAAAGATAACTAGTGCCACAGAAATGCCCCACTGGAAATTGAGAGCCCATTCTTTGCTATCTAATCACTATAGACAGACTTAGCTCAAAATTCTTCTGCTTCATCTGACTCTGGAGCTTGTGACCATATGAAGCCACAAAGGATGGAGAGTGAGCATGTGAGCAGATCTGGTTGTAAGTCAGTCACAGCCTGCAAAGCATTTGTTTGGCTATCTGCTGGTATCAGCTGCTAATTAATACATTTACAGGAGCAGAGACCTCTGAAGAGATTGGGAACTGAAAAAGCAGATGAACTCTGTTAGGGTTTATTGACTTTGATGAGTTGTGGATGAGACAGAACAGCAGTATGCAGATAGAGCAGGGTAAGGTCCAGGCTATTGTGGGCAGCTCTGCATGCCTGGATCCTGGGGATAGTTGCCTATATGCACAGTCATTGTCTGACATGTGGAGATTGGGACTGGCATCTCAAATGCTGGACCAGCTATAGGATCATTTTGAAAACAGGGGTCTATGGCTCCATGTCTTAAATGAGTCCTGATTAACCTCTGAATTTGCAAGTTGAGTTCCCTATGTTTCCCTTTCTGCAGCCATTATCAAACCATTCACCTCAATGTACAGGCTGCTTTTGTAAAGTGTGTGTTCCTGGGAAAGGCTCACACCTGGCATAGGCTGAGTACTTTCAAGATCCATTTTGAAGGCAGTACTTAGCACCTTACTGGTGTATTCTGAATTATTTTGCATTCTGTGATGAAAGTGACCTCTGCTAAGGACTGAGTAATGCTATTTCAAGGTTTTGGCTCTATATTAAGAGGTTAACACAGATCTCGTAAGTGCTTTAATTGAACTCTAATTCTTAAAAGATAATTTGCAGTGGGTTAGCTACAGTGGACTGCTTCTATTGTAGAGAAATTTTCAAGGTGGAAAGAATAATAGTGAAAATGACCTTCATTTTCTCTCCTTGAGTTCAGTAGTGTCTGGCTGCTGTATGGGGCCACCACTGAGTACAGACTGAGAACTCAACATAATGCAATTCTCTGAGGGAAAACGAGGCTCCATTCTGTTAAGCACAGGCATTGTATGTGCTTTCCTGCAGAATGAACAGCTCCTTTTCAGACTCTGCTAGAGAAACACTTTTTCTTAGAAATAATATCCTTTGCCCCCTCATTTCACTTTTTAAAATCTTATTTGCAGTGAAAACTGGAAACTTTATTGTTTTTTTGAAAACACTGAAACTTTTAATCAAAAGAAAGACAATGAAGAAAAAAGAAAAATAGCATCAAAGCTGAAATATTTTAGTGGATGTTTTATATCGTATGTCTTTTTGGTTTAAAAGAAATGCTCTCTCCCTTGAGACAGATTTTCAGAAAAAAAATCTGAACAGAACTGTCACTTACCTTAAAAATATAGGATGGTAACAGCAATCTTAGGCTTTACTCAATAACAGTAATTTAACAAAACTGACACTCTCCTGCTGATTCACTGCTGATATGGTCTTGCTACCAGGCAATTGTCTTAAGTTCAAAGCAGAGGAAAAGTTTGAGGCATTGAGGACTGCATCATGGTGTGACAAGTCCTCTGGTATTCTGCAGAAGGATTAGTGCACCTGGAAGCCTTTAGTCAGCTGGCCAGAGGAATATTTGAGTGTGTAACCACTCCAGACAACCCTGTGCCACTGGAAAAACGAAATTTACCCAAGAAGACAAGACTCATCTCTAACTTGAAGAGTTGGATGTTTGCCTTTGAACTCCTTCTCACAAAACCACAGGCTAGTTTTCATAAGGCACAGACAAAAAAATTAAGTACAGAGACTGGTATTGTACCCTTGGTGCCTTGCACCCACTTGGATACTGCCATGCAGAATGGAGAATGTTATCAGAGTTTGTTGGACTGGAAATCAAAAAAAGTGGGAGAACATTATAAAAGATGAAATGATTTTCCATTTTTTTATTCTTTTTTGAAGATACCAAACTTGTTCTCATACAATTCCAAAACTCCTGAAATGGAATTTTCATAGGTCAATAATAGGAAATTTACAACTAATAACTTGGAGGCAAGGAAGAAGGTGAACATTTCCTAGTATTTGGTTTGTTAAAAAATCAGTTTGTGAAGGAAAAGTTGACTGAAATAATTTTGATTTCATGTGTTTTTTTACTTTTCTGACCCATTTTCTTGTGGAAAAATCTTTCTTACCCATTCAGTCCACATCTTGGATAACAGTTGTTTTGATAATCATACCTGGGTATGGAAACTGTTGCTCCAAACCCCATCTTTTTATGGATTCCTTATTTAGCATTTTGTTCTATTGGATTCTATCCTGTATTTTCACTGACTGGGTTATTGCATATGACTTATATTTATCTCTGCTTACACACAAAGGTAGCAGAAGGTGTCTTGGTAAATGAATAAAAACTAGTCCATCACAGTACTCACTGAATAAGATACCCATGAAGATGTGTTCAGAAAGTGGCAGCAGGGAAGAGCTGGGACATGATCACTGAAATCACTGAGAGAAAGACAAATGAGCTGCTGAAAACTGATTAGAATCAAGGACTGTTGAACAAACATGCAGCACAGGAGTGAGAGGTATTCAAACCAGAGATAAGCAGGATGATAGATATCCTCAGTGTTCATTACAGTGGAATCTAGGTGCCAAAAGTGAAAAAAAAAAAAAAGCAAAAACACCAACTAATGTGGATTATTAACTATGAAAAGTACTATCAAATATTTGCAGTCAAACACTCAGGGTAAAATGAACTTAGAGAGAAAAAGACAAGTGTTGGCTTGGCTGCACTAAATGCCATCCCTGAATGAAATATGAAACAGTCCAGGAAGGCCTAACAGCCCTTCTCCGCATATTCCCTCCTTCCTGCCTGCCAAAAAAGAAAAAAAAAAATAAAAGCTGTGCAACTTAGAACTTTTTAAAGATGCCATTAAAGAAAACCTCCATAAATGCCAACTCATCTATGGAACAGTAGTGAGACAAGAGAGAGTGGCAGGACAATGCTGATAAAGTTTGACATTGCACTTTGTGAAATGAAATCAGTTGCCTTGGTATGCTCCTATGGACAGGAAATATAAGGTTAAAAGCCAGAGTGATAGACTCCAGTGCATCTTATGTGTGGTTCCAGAGTCTGTTTCCTATTTGATAAAACTAGCGTCCAGAGACCTCTTTCTCCAAAGGAGAAAATAGATGTAATTCTGAGACAGGTACCTAAGTCTTTTCGTGCTGGCAGGATTTAAGAGCATCCAGTATCTCATACTGTGAATGTGCATTTGAAAAAAAGCCCTCATCCCTTTTACCATTTTCAGAAAGATGTTCTGCCCCTTCTTTAATACAATTAGTGATTTTCTGTAAGGAGTCTGTTAGGGGCATGGCTCCTGGGAGACGCACCAACTCATAAGATACTATATTAGCAATCCACACACTGTCACAAGTCTTTAATCATAGCAGCGTTCACTTTCAGTTTGTGAGTAGTGCCCAGAAGTTTGATAAGAGTTGAGTGGTTTGTTATTCCACATGAATTTCTACCGATGCTTGTGAACAAAGTATTCCATTTTCATAAACCAGTGCCAAAGAAGTTTTCCTGTAGTCTTCAGAAGGGTTGAGTAAAAAGTTAGTGTTCCAACATGATGCATATTTTCACCTCTAAAAATTTGTTTCCACAAATAATTTTCAGACTTCACTCTTCAATTTTACTTTGTTCAGAAGAGAAGAATGGCTGAGTTCATAATTTGCTATAGATACATATGGACCTGTCTGCAGAAAAATGTTCTGTCTTCATCCAGTGGTAACTAATGTAGGGGTTAGCAGCACCTCAGCCTATTGCTACAGGGGCAATCCAGGCATACCCCAACAGCAGAAGTCTTCAGGCCAACTTCACCACTCATTGCTTTATCTCCTGATGCAGCTATTGCTGATATTTTTCTTCCATCAGCCAGATGAAGTGTCCCATGCAAGTATGACTTTGCTTGTTCCTGGACATGGATCACTGGTGTCTCAGGGGTCCTATCCTTGTGACTAAATGTGAGCATCTCCAGTACAGGACTTACAGCTAGTCTTACCACTTTATACTCAATGGACTTTATCTAGTTTATATAGTCAGTAATGTAGCTAATGCAATCCATCTTATCCTAAAGTCAACGTCTGTGTTTTCTGAATGAATCATGTCCTGAACACCATTACTCTAAGGACATCAGCCTTGTTGCAGATCCCTACACTGCCATTTAAAAAAGATTAATTTCACAGTAAGATTTCATTGTATCACAAAACTGATCTATACACCTATTCATACTGTTCTCAAAATCCTGTTACGGGCAAACAGGGAACACAACTGACATATAGATGGAGTAATTTACTGTTAGTCTCATTAAATTCTTGACACAATAAAACAAATAGTTATTATTAGCCCAGACACAATAATAATAAGAACAGTCATAGTCCAAAGGAACACAGGAAAAAACCACAAAGAAACTCACTTTATTAACAACACAGTTAAAATATTAATTAAAAAGCCCTCAAAACCTGCAAAGGCCAAATTTCCCCTTACCTGCCTGGTTGTTTCACTGATGTTATGGTCACTCATTCTCTGAGTCAGCAAGTCACAGCTTCAGAGTCCTTCCAGAAGGGGGTGAGGATATCAAGAGTCATTGGTGCCCTGGATGCTTTGCCCAGGAGCGGTTTGATTCTGGTCCCAGTGACACCTTCTTTCTTGGTGCTGCAGTCTCCTGGGGGTTGTTAATCTCTTGTTTCCTGACACAACATATATGTATGTATATGCTCTGTCTTTTCATTGCTTGTCATCTCTGTTTCAGTTGTCTTTGTTGTCCCTGGTTTGCAGGGCTGCACCCCTGCTGTGACCAGTGGCTGCCACTGTGATTTGTGTTCTCTGTAGGGGACCTCTGATACCTACCAGTGCTGGTGCTCTTCCACAGCACATTTTATTCTAGAATTTATGCCACAGAACAGAACTACTGGGTTTTGTTATTAACAATAACCATCATTGCACAAAATTAAATGAAATCTAAAACCAATTTAGGGAACAGTTACATAGCTGTCAGACAACTGCTATCACAGTTTAAACAAGCTAAACCCAGCTCAAGACAAGTGAACATCAGTCTTGGATTACTATTACCACTACTAATGACAATTTGCATTTCATGTGCTACAGAGGGGCGCTGAGGGCTGTAGATGACGTGGGGGTGGAAAGTGACTGCTGGAGCAATGTGTAAGCTGCAGTGAGAACTATTGTGAAATGTTTTGGCTGTGCAAAGGCTTGGAGGCCTTGTGTAGGGCTCATCCTACAGCTGGGGTTGGAGTTGGGATGTCGCTGGTTTTTGGTACATGTGCATGATTCAGTGACATTTCTGCACTGAGCATGGCCCTGCTGAGAGTCCCTTGCCTTCGTGCAGCTTCATTTGCTGGTGCAGTGCCAACCATGTAAATTCTTCACAGAAAAATGTACCAAAAATTCAGTGGGGTCAACCTCTTTTGAAATGTCCTTGTCAAGGTTATTGAACACTGGCCAAGCCTTTCCTCTTTAATCAGTGGAAACTGCCTTTTGAATTATGATTGTAACCTTTGCTTTACCGTGTTCAAGTCCCAGTGGAATCCCATAGAAACTGTGTTATAACCATGAGAAATTTATGTTACCTTCTTTTGGTTAAGCTTTGCTTCTTTAGACTCTTGCTCTCTTGCATTTGAACCTCAAAATAGAAAATTATTTTCACAATTCATCTCATTTATTGTAACAATAATTTCATCAACACTCTCTTAATCTTTATCAAGTTGATATAATTTAAATTTCTTCTTGCTGTAGCCAATTGCTTCTGTCAATCTAAAAACCACTCCCTGCATCTTTAATTCTCCTTGCAATAGCTATTGGCTTAAGAAATTTTCAGGAGAATTTTTTTTTGACATAAAGAAAAATCAAATCTGTTGTGAGTTTTCATCTTTTGTTCTTGCCAAACTGTATGGAAAAAATGTATCCCTCAAATACTACCATTCCCAAATGAGTCAAGACTTTTTTTAATAGTATTTTTAAGTGCATTTTTTTTTCTGTTCAGAACAACTTGGAGCTTTGAAGTTTCTTTCAATGTAAAAACTATTGTTATTGGTGTGTAAAAGTAATAATTTAAGACAACAGCTCTCAGGCAGCTCTCAGAAGAGTCTTTGTAGCATATTTTTTATAGTCAAACACAGTCACCACATGATTCCCTTCTGTTTTATATTTCAAAAAGTGGCACTCTTATCTCAGGGAAGAAAGAAGCAACTGGATATCTTTTTAGAGACAAGGGACATCAGTGGGGCTGAGGTTGCATGAGCCATCAGCAACATATCACTTAAAGGGAAGAAGAGAACCAAATAGAACTGACATCCTTACTTTTTCCTGGCTTAGTAAATTTTGAAAAAAGGGATGCAGATATTTATATAAAATGAAAAAAATTCCACAAAGAACTCTTGTGTCATCAAAGACAACTAAAATGCATTAAAGCTTTTTCTTGGGTCACAGATCAGTCTAAACTATGATAAACACTGAGGAAGGTGAGGCATATGACAGTTCCCCCATTAAAAAAAAAAAAACAAAAAACCCCAAAAAACCCTTTTGGAAATGCTTAACATTTTTGTAATCCAAATAGAAATGCATGCATCCACCTCAATACCTTCCAGTATACTCTGGTGTGTCAAAAATATAGGCCTTTGAAATCATGCTCATAGGTATTTCAGATTTAGATTTTTCTAGGTTTCTATGTGAATTGTTAATCATAATTCCTCCTATTATTTGTGAGAAGATATTTTGCTGTCACACAGACAGCATGAGTGACAGGTTTTTCTCCCACCATTTTATATGGATAATGAATTGTTTCAATGCACACATAAAAAGGACATAATTTAGAGTTAGTTATCCTTTCCAGACTCTGCTTTATCTATTTTTTACTGGGCAGAAAATGAGCCCATATCTTACTGCAGTCATTTCTACTTCTAACTTTTTTTTAGTATTTTTCATCATAGAGTATTTCCTTTGAAAACTGTTTTATACCATGTTGTCAGTGGTTTTGGTTTTCTTTGTTTATTTGGTTGATCGTGTTTTGTTTTGGTTTTTTTTTCTGTTTGTTTTGTTTAGTTTTCTTTTTCAATCTAGTCTAAATGAACTGCATCTGGAAAATTGGTATTTAAATTCTGCGATTTATGCTTTACTTTTAAGAAGAAATGTAAGCTCTTAGTATCTCAGTTAAGCGTATGATACCTTTCTTGAGTATATGATTAAGTCAAGGGAAGGCTTGTTCTTGAATTTAAATGGAGAAAAATGCATCAAAACTAAGGCAGAAACCCATTTGGAACTCTAAGATGATAAAATACAAAGAAGTATTGACTATTGCAGAAGCTACATACACTGAAATTATTTCAACTTTTTTCATACTCCTACCATTCTGAATTACTTTGTCCATTATTTATGAACTTCTTATTCTTAGGCGTTGAGTTAAGGTTACCCTTTTATTGTTCATTTCAGTGAGTAATTGATTTTGTCTCATACTCCTGCTGCAATCCCAGAAGCATGTGGAGGGAAAATTATGTTCATTGTTGATTTTTAAATTTTTTTCTCTCTTTTTTTTTTATATTTCCCTCTCATTCTCCACTGCTTTTTGTTTTGCATAATGACTAATTATTACACCTGTGCACCATGGGAACTTAAGCATTTTGCACCAGAGCAAGAGAGAGACATATACAAAAGATGGGAAAAAATTTAAATCCAAAGAAGCCACAACAAACCCCCAGAAACATCAGGCATCAGTCCGATTTGTTTGTCACTATTTCTCCGTTGTCTTCAGTATCAACTGCTGGAACTACCAGAATCCCTTAATAGTCTCTAATTTTCCAACTGATATGCAGAAGAGTTTCATCTCTTCTCCCTCTAAACAAAGATGATGGAGAAACTATATAAAATGTGCTCTAACAAGTTACTTCAAAGAATCATCTAAAACTGGTACCCTTTTTTCTAGAAATTGAGTAAGGCTAGCTGCTTCTGAAGATGTGAGAAACACCAGATAACGATGAACTAACTTGTCATAATGATCAATTAGTGGCTGACTTGTGAACCTGAGCAGCAAGGTTGGTGTTCAATCATCTTATTTTTTTCAACACCTTTTTTTCATATTGCTTTTCCCCCTACTTTGTTTCTCTACAGCAGCCCTGCCTGTGCTCATTATCTTCATAAATGCCTATTGTTCTGACCCTTGAGAAATTCTTGGCCTTACTATGTCAAAGAAATGTATTTATAGACTAGTTATGCAGTACGTTAAAGTGGCAGGGCTTTTTCTCAGTTTGTCCCATGCTGAATAAGTAAGCGATGAAGATCAGTGCAAAGTAGAGTCACAGAAAAACTATACAGTATCAGGAACACCAGGAAACTCAGGGACAGACAAGCTAGAGGACATTTGTCTTATCCAATGATTTCCACTTTTCGATATTAAAAGTAATACAATCACTGTCATAAACATCTGCTTTTTTGCCTCTGAACTCCCACAGGGAAGCTATTCTCACTTTTATGCTTGTGAGCAGAAACTGGCTTCACATTTCCAATGTAAATTTAGTTATGGACAATGTTTTCCCCTGTGACAAGCTGTTTTTTTGTTTGGTTTTATTATTTTTTTTTTTAATTCTGGTTTTCTCTTCAGACAATCTTGCAAAATGCTCTTGGATCCTCACTCTGTCTTCGATTTACTAAACAAGTTGAGCTTTCCTAGCCTCTCCTCAAAAGATCATTCACCAAAATTATTTTTGCTTACCTGGTTAGAAACTGGTTTATGCTAGGAACTGTGCATTTCTGCAAAATTCTAGTTAAGGCTTTATCAATATCTAATAAAATATTTCAGTCACATCCACACATCTATGAGAAATAGCTTTCTTAAGTAGAGGCTTTCTTTTTACCATTTTCCATTACTTAGTTAATTTAGCTTTTTTTACTGAGATT
The DNA here is from genome assembly GCA_013400955.1 of Drymodes brunneopygia. Lineage (NCBI taxonomy): Eukaryota > Metazoa > Chordata > Aves > Passeriformes > Petroicidae > Drymodes > Drymodes brunneopygia. The sequence continues at coordinate 718,581 of VZTZ01036304.1, forward strand.
TCTATTTTTTTAAAATGCAAGTTTTTTCTTTGTGTTCTTATTGACATTCTTTTGATGTCTGCAAGCTGGGAACTGTTCTCTCATTTTTTTTTCTTGTTCAAGATTAAGATTTTGGATACTTTTTTTAAAAAGTATCCTAATAAAATTCCAGCTGACCTCTCCATACTTTCTTGATACAGTTAATTTTACTTTCCTCTTCTTTAATCCTAATTTCCTCTTTAGTCCTAAAGAACATCACAGATTTATCTTTATTGTTTAATTTTGTTTAGATCAAGTTAATTACAGATCATTCTGCTTAATTTTCTGCAGTAATTTTTTTCTACAGTGTCCACATTACTTTACATAACTAAATTTTCATTTCTTTTCAACTAGTACCTGATAGAAAAAATACTCCATGTTATTATCTCCAGGCACATTTGCACTCAAATTACTATAATTTCTCTCTCTATACCTGGAAAGTTAGATCCTCCCAGAAAAGAAAAAGAAAAGGTTGGTACCTTATTTCTTAAATTCTATTTCAGAGATTTTCATCCATAAAGAAGTTAAATCCTGTGAAGACTGTACTAGAGTCCTTAACTTTCCTTTAACAGATCAGAAATATTCCACTGAAGATTAGTTGTGGCTCTGCATCTTCCTCATTCTGGCATCATCATTCCTGTTCTCTTCCAGCTGAAATCTGGCAATAGCTTTTCTCATTGGCAAGAATTGGATTCTTTCCCTCTCCCACTGGGATGCATTTCATCCTCAAGTCCAGATTCAAGTCCTCAAGTTTCAGTCTCATGGACTCACTGAACGTGATCCCTTCTACAGCAATGAGCTTTGAAAGCACAATCAAGACAAAATCCAAACCCAGAAGCCATGGGTGTTGCACTGCCTATAGAGAATCATTTGTTCAACACTTTCTATTTACTGTCCAATCTTCTTTTTATCACTCCCAAATCAAGGTCAGTGCCAAATAGGACTGGAATAGGATAGCAAGTGATATTTTCATTACAGCTGGGATCAATTATTATGGCTAATTATTTTCAGATATTTTACCTTGTCTTATTATAAAATGCTAGGTCATGTGAATGCTCCTGCTCCAGTGATTCCTAGAAAATATTGACTGTTTGATATTCTATTCCATTATTTTTCATGATTATTTTCACTTAGAGTTCTTTAATTTATATTTTCCGTAAACAACAGTTCTTTATGACTGGATTTTGCCTTATACTCCTGTAGCTAGCTCTCCCTTGCTGTTCCAGCACATAAAAATCAATGGAGGTTCTGCAAGGGTAGCTCATGACACAGGGATTTTGCAAATCCTCACTTTTTCTGGTCAAACTCCTCAGAAAGCAGAGTCCATGTCAGAGGTAGGGGTTAGGACTTGCCTCACAGCTGCAAAGCAGTCTTCCAATTAATTTGTGCTACATTTATCACTGTAGTGAATGAACACCTTGCTCCCTCTGTAGATTTTTAAAGACTTGTTTTACTCTGAATTGAATTGGAGAAAATACACTTGGCTTAGCTGTTAATTGCTGACAGACAAGACAAAAAAGTAGATGAGGCAGATATAATGGGGGCACAATGTAATGCTATCTGGCTAACGATTTTAGGAACTGTCCCTAATAAATATGTGCTGTACCAGCCCATCTCATTGAAGTACTGTTGGGAAGAAGGTTTCCCTTTTTCTGCCAAAGGAGAACTAGGTGTGTGATCAAAGAGGACCCACATCTTTTTTCAGTGTCACAAGCCAAATGTTTCTGTTTTTCAAGGCAAATAAAAAGAACTGTCAATACAAGGGTGAGAACTGCTGGTTGAAGCAAAAACTGGGGGACAGGAGATATGGATTCTCTTCCTGTTGCCAATACAGCAGACAGCTGTGACTTCAGATTTACCCTTTATGGTCTGGTTTGCGGAGATCCCATTCACTTTATCTGGTGCAGGTGTGCTCCACACCTTTGAAAATAAGCTTCCTAATTGTTTTAATCTCTAGTTTCCCTATTGTAAGATGAGGAAGAAAACAACAAGATCTAACTTATGGCTTATAAAGAGCACTGGAACAGGCTCCCCAGGGAAGTGTCAGACTAAGCCTGACAGAGTTCAGGAAGGAATTGGACGATACTCCCAGGCACATGGTGTGACTCTTGGGTATGGTGTTGTGCAGGGCTGGGAGTTGGATTTGATGATCCTTGTGGGTCCCTTCCAACTCAGGATATTCTCTGATTCTGTGAAAAGTCATAGCAACTACTCTGGAAAAGCTGCTCTTGCTGAGCTGAGCTACATGTAACAGATGCAATATACCTAAGGATGATATAATGCCATACCCCCTCTTCACTGATCTTGCCCTTGCCCTTGAAGTTTTCCAGGCTGTAGCCTCTTCAAGCCTCTGAATTGAAAGGTCCTTGATGTACTCTGCTGCAAATAGCAGGATCTCATGAAGCAGGCTTTAAAACAACAAATCAGTCTGCAATGGCTGCTCATTTCATAAAGCTGTTAAACATTTCAGGCTGTAAAATCTTTTATATTCCACAAGCCTTGCTTTTAGATCTTTCAAGTTCCTGATTTGCAGGGAGAAGCCAGTATTACTATCCTGAAGCGCTTGCTTAATATTAAGCTGATAAAATTGCTTTAGGTTTAGTCATATATAAAGAGATAGATCATTCATCCCTGTGTGCTGACTGGAAGAAATACAGACCCACCATTTGTGAAACAATATTTGTTAGCAGATTATCTACTAGCCCACAATTAATTTTCTCAATTTAGGATGTGAATTCAATCCCACATTGTAAATAAGAGATAAAAATATATTTTTTATTGGGATTTTCACAGTAATATTTTGTGGAGATTCTTTGCTGTGAGCTTCCCTATTTTTCAGAATTGTATTTACATTGTTATGTGTTGGTGCTGCACAAAACATTTAAATGTTTCAATCTCTGCAGCAGAAGCATGTTTTATATAGCGTGGTGTCTTCCAGCTATCCACCTTTCTCCTTGCTTTGCTGAGGGCATCTTCCCTGATAGAGGAGGAGAAGGGAAACCATCATGCCATCATCAAATTGTAGAGACCTGCTGCAGTTGCAGCTGGGTATCTGCTGCCTCTCTGCAGGTTTTTTCCAACCAAGCCCCTGTCATTTTGCCACAAGTGGGCAGTAATTAATTGCTAATTGAAATCACAAGAATCTCAGCTTGCTCAGTCCTGCTTGAGACTCATAACCCTCAGCCTGCCCTTTTTTTGGCCCTACCTCACTATCTGCTCTAGGAAGGAACCTGGTAGTTAGTGCCAATTTGCTCCAACATTCCCACAGAAAGTGATTTAATGTGTTCACAGGAGTTCGGGAATGTGCATATTTCTGATTGAGGCTCGGTGCAGAGGGACAACCAAAGCAACACCTCCCTTCCAGAGCCACTGCTATCACTTGTTCAAGCCTTGTGTTCTGCTCCCAACAACTTAAATAAGAAACTTCAGAAATTAGTTTATTTAACAAGGTGTTTGCAAAATTGAAATTGCTGCATTTCTTACAAAGATAAAAAACTCCAACAGAACAAATTTAAGTAAGGCAATTCATCTTTGGTATGATTGGCAAGGCATTGGGAGCCAATGTTGTATGGTGTTAGTAGATCTTTTTATTGCACTTGTTATTTTAAACAATGGAATATGTGCTTCCATTAAGTTGGACGATATATGAAAACAAAATGTTTTTAAGTCCAGGTTCTTGCCTTTTTCATTGTGGGAATATTATCACCATGCTGTTTTGGAAAATTGAGAATGTGAGGTTTTACCTCACTTCAGTCTCTTTTTTAAACTAGGGCATGACTTATGACTATGTCACGTGACAGATAGTACTTTATAACAAAATGCCATATGTAAATATGACATGCTTCCCTTGGCACATGCCAGCAAGGGGAATTAAATGCTAAGAGAAGTTTGCCTCATTCTAGGTTAGCGCGTCTTGAACTGTGCTGACAGCAGGCATTGAAAGCTTCCAGACTCCAGGCAGGAAGACAGAAGAAGGAGCAGGTGAGAACTGAAGCTGGAAGATGACTGAGCTATGAGTGGCTGCAAAACTCTTTCTAGGAAGCTAAACTATACACAGTCCCATTATAGGAAAATTGACAGCTCTCAGGATGGTGGGAGACCTCAGTTCAGAGCTGAGATTTATCCATGAGGAAGGTCTAGACCAGCAATAACTTCTTCCCCTCTGGCCAAGTAGTGTCCACTTAGGACATAAATAAGTTATTGTAGGAAAAATAACTTATTTCCTCATCCTGTTATGGACATTTCTCTGTCACTGCTTTGCTTATAAAGGTGTCAGTTGCCAAAACAGCCCCCTGAAGCAGTCTGTGCACAGCCTGCATACACGGAGGACACTTGAGCTGGGACATTTCTTGCCTCCTGAGGCTGCCTCTTTCTGCCCATACAGGCCTGGGCACATCTGGACTCCATAGTCTACTGGAGAGTGTTCCAGCAGCTGGCTGGTTTCCAGAGGTGTCAAAGCTCTTCTCTGCATGGACAAGTCCAGTGAGATCAAAAAATTCTCAGCACATCCAGAAATCAAGACAATGTCATTGTGTAGTCCCTCCCCACTGCAGTCTCATGTCTCATTTGCTCTTCTGACCATCTCTGCTCACTGAGCAGATGTCTTCAGTGATCTGTTCATGATGATGCAGCCAGTGTACTACAATTTTGCTTGGAAATAGGCAGCAACAGATAATGCAGACAAGGTAAAAGAATTATCTGTCATAAAAGGGACCAATGCCCTAGACCAGCAAATGTATCCTCTCCTCTCCTCTCCTCTCCNGACAGTTCAGGGAATTATGAAGTGAAACAAGTGGTAAATAAATAGACAACCAGATAAGAAAAGGATTAAGGAAACACTGGAAGAAAACAAAGAAGTTCAGATGAAATTTACTTGCTTTCAAACAAGAGCAAAGACTGCAAAAAAGGAAAAAAAGAAAGTAAAGGAAAAAAAGTTTTAAATGTATATAGGCAGTCTGAGTGCAATTTTAGGGGGCTACTCAGAAAAATGAACAAGTCAAGTAATTGAAAGGAGAAATAAGGATCACAGGATTTCAAATTAAGTGAACAAATTGTATGGAGGAGGGGTACAGACCATACAGTATGATACTTGAATTGGCAGACAGCTTATAACAGTGGTTCTGAGTGAATGACCCTTCATCTCCTGTGACAAATTGAAGATAATGCCAGCATTTCATAGTCATTTCACTTTTATTATCACCAAAAGTTTAGGCCAGTATTCTATTACCTTGAATGTCTTTATGGTGTCAAGTTGAGCTGGACAAGAAATGAACTCGATGACAGATTTGCTGACTCTGAAGAAGAGGGTAAGAGAATAAGGTAAGGCATTTAGGATTATTAGAAATTTAAGGAAATAAAAGAATAAAAATTATTCATATAATGCTTTTGGAATGGAAGAGAAAATATTTCATTTTTTTTATTATTTTTTGATATTTCTAAACTTGTTTTTCAAAAACTGTATGTCAATACAGAGAATGGCAATGTTATTTCAGGAGATCACTATTGTACATTTTAAAATGTCGAAAGGTTATGACAATTTTGAAGCAAAACATTTTTAGGAATGAACAGCTTTCTTCTTGTTTCAGAAAATCTTGCCTCTTTTGATTGTCCTGGCCAGCATTTTGTCCTGATTTGGATCATAACCTGGCTTCAAAATGTGTTTGTTGTGTGTACCTTCACTGGAAATATCTCAGCTAAATATGGTGTCAGAAGTTCAAGCTGTACCTAGCCCTGGAAGCATAAATTTTTACGACAATGACTAGGATATGACTGAGTCTGTCAGTACACAAATCTGTGGTACAGCAATACTAAAAAAAGTAGGAACAAACTAAAGTTGAGAGAATTGAATTAATTGAAATAAGCTACCAGCTACTATGGTGAGTCTATTAGTACTATATTCTGTTTTCCATATTCTTCTTACCTCCCAAATAAATCCACTGCTTAAACTTCTGTTTGCCACACACTGTACAACATGAAAAAGCATTTTTTGCTTCAGAATTCTGCATCTTAAGAGGCATGGTGTGTTGTGGGATAGCAGCTCTTAGGTGCTACCCTGCATCCCAGATTTAAAGCATGATCCTGATTCTCTGTCCTACCCTTCTTCCTCCACTTCATTATGAAGGTGCTTTCCCTGGAAGTGTTGCTTCCTACTCATTGCCAATGTACAAGGTTTTACTCTGCAAATGGACATCAGCTCCTGTGATTTGACAGATGACTGTCAAAAATATTCAGGAACATGAGGAGAAAGTGATATAATGAGATCATGTAAAATTTAATACAGCATATCAAATGTAACGATTTTAAAATTCATATATTTAACTGGCAGCCAAACGCAGCTCTTTCTAGGGAGGTGATATGTGGTCCTGGCTTTTGCTTTTCTTATGAAAACTGTCAGTCACATTCTGCATCAGCCTGGGTTTATGCTCAGCTTTATCAGGCAGACCAGTCAGCACTGAATGGCATTAATGTCATCTTGGGGTAATGAAAGTGTAGATAACCATCTCAGAGACTGGTTGGGGAAAAAATACTGATGCAAGTAGCTGAAGGCTCTATTGGCCACATAATTCACATTTCTCATAGAGGAAGTTACGATCTATAAATTGTTTTAGACTTTCTCACTGATGAAACAGCAAGAATTTTGTTGCTGATGGGCACAGGAAGCAATAATAAATAGCCATGGGTGTATACACAAGAAAGAAAAATGGTTTGCATTTTATCAGCAGAGAAAAGGAATCAAAATGTAGCCCTGGATGTTTTGCAAGTTACAGCACTGTTAATGGAGAAAAATATGTCTACTGTATGACAATGATAACATGAATGATAATACAGAAGATCATTCCCCCCTCCTGCACTAGGTACCTGCTGCATGCTGCATCTGTGGAAGCCATTCCCTGATGACAGACCGCAACAGAGTGAAATAATTTCTAATGAAAGAAATTTGACCAAACTTCATGGTGATTGGACACTTTCTGGACCTTGAGGCATTCAAAGGTTGTGCTACTTCTAGTGGTAGATCCCCTGTTCTCTGCTACACAACAGCACAGCTGATATTTCGCTTTATGAATGGGGCATCTCAGCAGTGTCCTGCTGTGCTAGCTAGAGTGCTTGGGCTCAAGGGGTGCCTCACAACAAAATTGTTTCCAACTTTTGGGTGAAAAGACAATAAGAAAACGGGAAAACGTCCTCTCCTGTTTGGACCATGTTTAAACAATTATAAAACCAAAGGTAACATTTAAACAGGCTTCATGTCATTTTGAGAAAAATGGTGTACAATATTAGTTTCCCCCTTCCCTCATCACAGTCAAAATGATGCGACCAGCATGACCAATATACTTCTTGACTGCTGAAAGGGATAACTGGGATGAATCACTGTTAATTTTCAGTTAAGCTATGACCCTATACATTCATGAAAAGCAACCCAGGAGGAGTTGCTGTTGTATTGTTGAAGGAGGTCAGCATGTACAAAAAGTGTCCATCAAGAAAGACTTGCTAAGGATTCCGCCATTGTCAGTCTTCCTTAATTTGATTATGGGCATATTTATATATTCATGAACAGTATGATATATGTCTATATTTACATATATATTTATAGTTTCAGAGCTGGGGATGATCTACGATACTTTCTACAGTAAACTGTGGCTCAAGGAATAAGCCAGAGAGCTGGTGGGGACAGAGAATCAGAGAATTTCTTGAGGGAATTTTTGTGAAAAAGGACTCTATTTTATTTAGGGACAAGACTTGCCATGATAAGCTTGAGTTCGCTAAAAACTGTGTACACTGACACAGAGATAATACAAATGTTGTTGGAAAGGTGGATTACAAGCCTCAGCCAAAGCCAGATCAATAATTCACAAGTTTGAAACTGTTAAGAAAGGTGTCACCTGGTGTGTGCAAGTAAGCAAGAGAGGAAGAGGAGCATATAGAGTGGATGGGGATTGCTGGAGACTGTCTTCACGGGAAAGCAAACCTGTCCAATCTGAGACATGAAGTAGAATCGATTTCAGTACACACTTCTGAATAAGTGCCAGACAGAAGGGGAAACCCAGACAAGGAAGGACAGGGTTAGTGAGAGACTGGATATCAAACTTTTAGGAATTAATAACTTCATTGGAAGGTTTGTGGATTAGTGGAAAGTGCAGCGTTATAGCCCTGATTTGTGCCAACTCTTGAGAAAATGTGCTCTCTGGTGGATGAACTGCTGAGCACAGTAGTAAGGAAAGGTGTTCATGGTTTTTCTTTATTCCCTGAAATGGGGTGGTTGATACTATGCTTGTTTGAGCCAGTCAGGAGTGGCCATCATTGCCTTCTCTTTCCTCGCATTTTCAGTGCAGACCCTCATCAGCATCTTCTCAGCTCCTGTGTCCAGGACATACAGATTCAATGCCTGTAGATTTTCTATGATACAGTATGTGCAAGATCTCAAAATATGCCCAAGGAGGACACCCTGTTTGCCCAAGCACTTGGGGTGGCTGAGCCCTCCCCAGAAATTGAGGTATGGCTGAGACTGACTTGGGCTGTAAATGTCACTGGGATAGCTCTGGCATGAAACCCTGAGTGACATTTTTATCAACTGTTACATGGCTCTGATTTCCATGAGACTTCCCTTCTGATCCTGGGCAGGTCCTAGATGCCACATATCACCCAGTTTGCTGTCCCCTGCTTATGATTGTGTGGCCACTCAGAATTTGTTAACTCACAGTATGACCAAAAAGAGATGAGTTCTGACCAGCATTGTGTATTGTACAAGGCTGTCCTGGGTTGACTATATGATCCTTGTATCCCCAATCGTCTGTCTTGCTTATGCCAAATATTAAGTTCTATAGCTTTAAGGTTAGGCCCAGAGAGACAGAGAGAGTGAAGCGGGGGGAGAGAAAATGCTGCCGTTTGTCTACAAGAGCTGCACCTCACTCCCCCAGAAAGTCCTTGGGACACTGCGCTCCAGGCTTGGACAGCGAGAGAGAGATAAGCTCTCTGTGTGCTCTCGGAGGGGCAGCGGAGTGCCTTTCGGAAATCTCTCGGCTTCTGCAGGAAGAGAGAGACTTTGTTTCTTTTGCTGTTTCTTTCCTTCTGGGACTCTTCAGCATCTCTGTGGTCCAAGACATCAGGACAACCCCCCGGGGGCCCCCCGACTCTTCAGCTGGGCCTGGGCATTGGCCCCCGGCTTCTGGAGGGACTGAGGCTGACACAGCCACACCTACAGAAGGACTCTCTGGATTCTACCACCTCTGCAGATAAGGAGAGATTTCATTGTTTTATATAATTCAATTTTTCATGCTTGTAAATATTCTACTTGTTAAATAAATAGTTTTTTCCACTTTTCTCTAAGGAAGTCTTTTCCCGAACCGGTGTGGGGGAGGGGTGGCTGGAATTAGCTTTCCTAGAGGAGACCCCCCTCAGAGGTTTCCTCCTAAATTTGCCCTAAACTAGGACAAAGGCAGAGTCAGAAAGAGCAGGAGGCCCCTGCAGCTCTATCCAACTCCTCATAAACAGATGTACTCACACAGCAGCAGCCTGGGTGACTTACTGCTTATCAGCTTAGACCTTGCTATCCTGAGTGACCCAAAGGGATGATTAATGGCTTTGCTTTATTTGCTGAAAAATTATCAGACTCAACTTTAAACAGAGCTGGGTGGAGAACCTCTGAAGTTGGCCAAACCAGTTTTGATAGGATTCCAAAGAAAAGAAAGGCTCCTTTGAATCTTTCAGAAAAATAATATTCTTCACATCTGCTGCACTATTTAGCATCAATTCCTGGTGCCAGATGCAAAGTCTGAAGGAACAGGCAGGGGCTACCCTAGGCAGGGTGTAAGAGATGAGACTCCACCACAGTCGCTATGCTCAGAAGAGATTTAGTGATGCAGCATTTTACTGCTCTATTTTTCCCACAAAAGGAGAGCACATTTTAACTTATTCATTCAATTATTTGCTTCTTTATTCAATTATATAAAAAATAGAGTGTTGGTTAGTTAGCAACAGAAGAAACACACGGGTCACAGAGCAGCAGTGGTTTTACCAGGCAGGACCAACCAAAAGTCCTGCCTTTCTTTATTTACCTATTTTTATAGGTTTCTAAGGACAGTCAAAGATTGGTGAAAGGGGTTAACACCCCTGAAGGTTTACAGGACAAAGACATGGTCAATCATCTTTCTCCACCCCAGGGAAAGGAATGAAAAACAATTCCACAAGTGCAAAACAATCCTGGCTGGTTAAGGAAAACAAGGACCATGTTTACAGAACAAGCATGGGAAACTACAGCTACAGTGTTACAACTTATGGGGCCCTGTAAAACCAGGGCGACAATAGAGTTTAGAAAGTTTGTAATGTACTGTATAAGGCAGAAGAGAGAAGAAACCCCTAATTTTTTTCCTGTGATTGCATGGTTTATCTATGTTTAGGAATACAACTCTGTAATAATTGGAGATGGGGATCTGGAGATAGTATCCAGCTTTAAGGGCTCTAAATCTCTGCAAAAATGGTCACAGGATATTTCCAGGAAAGAGTCTCTGTGACTCATAACTTTCCCCTAACTATCTACCAGTAGACATGATGAGAAGCAGGGTATCAGCTTAAACTGACTTCTCTGCCCCAGGCTGAGGGTTTTTCAGGTATGTGATCAGTTTTTTCAGAAACTTCAAAGAGGGGTTCCATATGACCTGGCTGATTTCACAGTGCTAAATTCAAAACTGCCCAGTCTCCAACCAAACATACACTAAATGACTTAACATTAATGTACCATGCCAATGAGTATGCCTTCTAGATAATGACACAGGCAGTGTCTCTCATATTCTTTCAAATGAAATACAATACCTCTCAGAAAAGTGTTTGAGAATCTGCTTTGCATATTTATTGGCAAGATAGTCTTTCTGTTTCATTCAACTGTTTCATACCTCTGGAGCATACACTCTTCTTTCCCTTGTCCCCCTCCCTACCCCTCAAAAGCTGTCTTTCATAAGGAACCATTTTTTAATATTGTAATATTTACTTTATTAGAGTAGTCTTACACAGTTGATTGCCTGGCTTCTCATTTTGTGTTTCAGCATGACACATGAACAGTTTTTACTTTATATCCCTTCTAGGATTTTGCATATATTTTTGAGGGGAAAAAAGGGACATGTATAATTCAGGATAAATAAAACGTTTAAGGAGGACAAAGAGACAGTTACTACTATCAGAGGCTTGTAACTCACAGTTATAGTATCAGGGAGCAGCCAACATTTACATCTGCCTCTATCTAGGGTGTTTTTGGTACTGGGTACTACATATTGGGTGTGAGGGTGTCCCTGCATTATGAAAAATAAAGCTCTGAGTTGCTTCAAAGTCACTCCTGCTGAGAGCACAGGAATTCAGGAAGGGTGGTTAAGTTTGACTTCTAGAACTTTCACATTTCTAACACAAAAATAGCTGTTTTAGGGCTGCTGATTAGTGTCTTCAGACTGTCACAGCTACCAGCTATTACAGTCACATCTTGTTCTCTTTCCTTATGAAAGGAGATGACCACAGTGCCAATTGTGCCATGCTGTATTGTCCAATTAACTCTAAGCAAGTTATTGCAGGTACCAGAAATCATCTGATTGCAGCAGCATGGAGATCCACTCAGGTCAATTTCTCCTGCTTCCTAGCAACTTCCTTGGCAAAGAAATTGAGTCCCCATGGTGACTGCTTTGGAGCTAGTGTGGATATCCATCTCCACAATGTGCTCCAGAAAACCCTGTGTGCAAAGCATCTACCTACAGCAGAGGCAGACAAGCACACACTGAGATGTCCTAGGAGCAGTGCACCCAGCAGGGCACTTAGAGATCACTTAGGGGCCCCCTGGTACAAGGGAGACAGGGGCAAACTGGAGTGTGATCTGCAGAGGCCCACCAGGATGGTGGGATCTGGATTGCTTGCCCTAAGAGCAGAGGCTGGGTAATATGGGCTCATCTGCCCTGGAGAAGATTTTAGTGAGGGTTTAACAGCAGCCTCCCAGTCTCTGCCAGTAGGGTATGGTGGTGCCAGGCTGCTCACAGAGGTGCCTGGTGAGAGGACAAGGGATAATGTGTGTAAAGTTGAAACAGGAGGAGTTCAAAGAGATAAGCTTTGAACTCCCATCCTGAGGGCAACCAAGGATGGGAACCTGCTGCCAGGGGATGTTGTGTGACCTCTGACCTTTGATGATTTCTCAGCAAAACCAGACTACATCAACAAGAAGACTCTGATAATGAAGCCTAGGGTGGAACTCATGTTTTCACATGATACACCACAGACAATATTTTCCTCATCTTTTCCAATGATCCACAAGTTACACTAATTTCCTCATATTTCCACAATGCAGTCCATCATTGTCCAGCTGCTTGCCTGTTCATTTTATACCTTTTGTCACATTTCCCATACACAATCTTTCTCATTAGGACATATGCTGGAATTAAATTATTTCACTCTCTTATGACTTATTTGCAGCCTGATATTTCTTTTTCTGTGACCAGGTTAGATAAGTATTTGAACCTTCTCTGTAACCCTTTGATATCTCTTTGATGATGACTAACCACCAACTAGGCTGTATATCTTACTCCCAGATGTTCTCTAAATGATCTTTAGAGGGAAAATGCTCATGTTCAAATGTTAGAAATGAAAGAGACACCAGAACTTGCAAATGTAATCCACATAAAGTTCTGTAGATTAGGTCTGTGTATCAAGGTATTTCCTTCTCTTACTTTGTCCCAGCATATGGGCTCTACTAAGGTGAGCAAACACTTCTGCAGTGTCACACAGTGTGCTGGAGCAGTGCAGGTGCATCCCACTACACAAGTGGGTGGCAGTGTAAAATCCCCAAGCAGACAGAGATCTTGACTGACCTGTCAGAATCCCATATTACCAGAGACTAACAAGAGTGCCTTGACCACTCCTGCAATCCACAGCATTTCTGTAGTTTTAAGGTTGCTGGTTTGACATAAATTAGGAACACAGCAGTTTTGCATTACCTGTTTTTCCCTCCATACAACTTCTGTCTCAGCCCAAGACCTTAAAACACAAAAATCCTTCAAAAAGCACAAGGTCCTTTTCACTTAGTGTCAGTTGTGAATCTCAGGAATTGCTGTATATGCAGATTCAGGCATTATTTTCCTTTCTTCTTCTCTGCATAGCAAGATACATAGAAGCCCTAACTGGTGTAAGAATAGCTATTTACAACTTGGCTTTCACAGCTGCATGGTTTTCCACTAGATTAAAAGAGAAGGTCACAGTGTCAGAACCAGGGTTAACAGCAAGGTGCTCTGACAATACAGGTCTTTTGGTTACAAGTAGCTTTGAGAACAACCCTTGCCTGTGAAACAGGCTTCTTCATTTTTAAATATTTGACCCACTGTCTCTTTTCTATCTTTAATATATTTATTTTTACCATGTGATACAGAAACAGCCCTTGTGTCCTTGTCTTTGTGTGGGTGAGAGTCTTCTAGATTCTACATTTTATAATAACACATTTGATAGAGGACCCTGACCACTGTGAACTTAGCAGTGTTTGAGTATATTTAACACTAGAGACATCAAGTTTCAATGATTTAGTATAAGCACTTTTCAGGAATAAAGTCAGTAAGAATGCAGATAATTGGATTTAAAAGTGGCTTTGACTTTACAGCCATATAATAGGCTTGCTAAAATCTGCTGTTGATTAGCTGATATCCCTTTTATTTGGAGCTAAAGACATCGTGTTTTCCTGAACCATTAAGGGAATGAAATCTCCAGAAATTCAGTGGCTGCATAAGTCATGTTTATTTTCCCTGGAAGGGAGTCTCTGATATTCACTCAGTGGAAAGGGAAAAAAAAAAGGAAAAAGAGCAGAATATGATTTTCAAGTCACAGTAGCATAATGAATGGGGCAAACTATCCACTTTGCAAGGATTGGGCACTCTTGATGTAGGCAGTCCATAAATCTCTTTCATTGTGTTTGTCATTTTTAAGGGCTTCTTTCTCAATTCACAGGTTGTGGTTATTAGTAACCTCATAGCTGTACTGCAGATGTCATTGAGGCTATTCCTAGGAGCCATGTCATCAATCATGGTTTTCACATACTGGAGCAGAATAATCCATAGCATTTTTTCCCCCTAGTAGGCATGACTTCAGTAACTAAATGGAAAATGGAAGATAAAATCATCATGTGCATGCACAAACCACATTGACTTGGCTGCTTAAACTGACACAAGGCAGTGACATTTTTGGTAACGCTGTACATTTCTCTGAGGATTACCCTGTATGCATGGAAAAGAAAGGCAACCACAGCTCTGAGTTACATACAGGAACTGCTGCTGATGCAGCTGACATTGGAATTGCCATAAGCTTGTTCCAGATATCACTTTTCATGAGGCAGGCTGCAGCGTCACTCCCCCAAGTGTTGCCACATTGTTAAAACATCTCACATAGCCAGAGCTGTGCAGATGTATGTGAAGAAACCGATGCTGAGGGTTTGTGACGTCAAAGGTTTGTTTCAGGGCAAGGAGGTTTCCAGGACCTTATGAACACACGATGCTTGGTAAAGGATGAAAAATGTTGTTGAAAAAGTGTCTGTTTAATGAAAGCACAAGAGGTGTTTCATACACTTCAGCAGAAAAATATCTGCAGTCTTACTACAGAAAAGGTCTTATCTAGTATGCAGTTCTCAACTGTAAGGTGGAAGATGAAGTCTAAAGTTTTCTCTAAAATATGGTGTGTGTTAAAATATTATATGCTTTCTTATATAATTAGTTCTAAGTGTGTGCATGCACATTTTCTAATTATAATATTTCCAATCCAGGAGGCTTTGTAAGTACATTGCAAACATGGTGAGCAATCACCTTCTTCCCTGGAATGAGTTGCATCTTAGTAGTGAATCTCATAAACTTAATCAGTATGCACATATATCAGCGGTGATTTATACCTCAGCTGTTAATCAATGACACCATACGTTTGCTGCTTGTTTGCAGAATAGACGGAGTATTTTGGATATGTGCAATTGTAAACTGAGCTCTCCACTCTACCCTCCCTGTCAAATACTCTTTTTCAGCCTGAGCATATTTCTTCTGTGCTTTGAATCTGGATTTAGCAGAAAAATACAGCTCTGATGAGCTCTTCTTGAAATTGCTGCTGCAACTCCCCTCATCCGCTTAAACCATCCCCACAGACTATCAAAAACCAAAAGCAGAATCTGCCCTGGTGTGTAAGCTTGGGGCATGAGCTTCTGATCTTACTTCATTTCACCCACTTAGTTTAATTTTTGGTTCTGGAAAGCTTAAATCTAGAATAGGTCAGCTGACATCACAGGTGGGAAAACAGCCGTGGAGAAAAATGTATAGATATTTGTGTTCTGTTCTTCAAAGAATAGTGGAGGAAATGGACTCCCCTTGTAGAATGTAAGCCTAAACACAAGCACAGACTGAGACTTGTAGGTGAGGGACAAGCCTGTCTGCTGTTGGTCACCATTTTTGAGGCAGCAGGTACTGTCAGTTCACCTTCTCACATCTCCCTTGGCAGTTTCTTCAACTTGGAAAATATTTCCTGCTGCTGATAAGCTTTTTGAAAGAACTGATCTAACACTGAGGTGGAAAGCTATTCAAAGTATAATCTAGGAGTACAGATGCCCACAAGTGCAACATGGCATGCTCTGTTCCTGTCTCACTGGACCATAATGGTGGCATCTTCCTGAAGCTGCTTGCAGGAGAGCATTGACTTAGAACAAGCCCTAGGCATTTGGGCTGTTTTTTCATAATTTTCTGGCTGCTCACAGCTATCCCTTTCTTATGCAGCCAAAACAGTCAAGCTTTTTTCTCTGCCTGACCCTTTTCTTTGGCAGGTCTGATTTCCTCCTATTGTTCTGTGCACCTGGAAAGCATGCACTGCATTCCATCCTTGCTTTCCTGTACAGAGGTGCCATCCATTACTCTATCTGCTGTTTCATGCTCTTGATGGAACTCACCTATTTTGAACCCAGCAAATGTGTTGAAAAGATCAGATCCCAAATGGGATCATGAATGAGGGGCAAAAAGTTCAAACTGAAATGTTGGCTGTTGGACAAAAATTTGGATGCCTGGATAAAAGTGGTTGTGTTTTCTGCAGTGCTACGGACTTGGAGGTCTCAGAGCTCTCATTGAAATCCAAATCAGGAGCTGTTAAGATGACCATATTTTAATGCCCCTGGAATCTGACAGGTCCAGTGAGCCTAAATACATGACATTGCCTGATGTTCAAGTGTAGCAAAATCCCACAAGTTCCTTAACCTGCTTACCAAACAGAAGCATAAATCTTTAATTTCATTACCTTGTTTAGCCATGTAAGGCCCATTAAGATATTGACTCTATCACTGCTTTTTTTTTTTTTTTNTTTTTTTTTTTTTTTTTTGCCACAGGGAAATTCTCATTCATTGTCTCAGAATCATCCCTTAAAATGCTCATGGCTTTTATTTTAATGATGTCTTTATTCACTTGTGGAAGTATTATGAAAGTCCATAGATGATGCAGCAGCTCGATGGCGATTAACAGTTTCAAGTTCGATGTGAATTGGCATATGCTCAAACAAACCAATGTCCCCAGAGATAGCTGGATTTACTCCCTCTGCTCAGTACATTAGGCCCATCAGATAATTCTCATATACTTTGTACAACATTACACTGATGACATTAGAAAAATGTGAACTATCAAATACCATTTATTGAAACACCTGTCAAAACAAAGGAGCTTGATGGAATAAAGATTCTTAGATTAAAATGCCAGTTTTCAGACTTTCAGTTCTTTTTTTTTCCCTTTTTTCCCCTCCCACAGAGTAAAATTTTCTTATGCATATAATTCCTTTGGTTTTATAGAAAAATGAAACATTCCAGTGCAAAGTGGACTTTGATGTAAAGCTGGCTGTGTGCTTCTCAGCTGCTCTGCACCAGACCAGCTTTGTGGAAGCTTTTCACTGCAGAGCAGTATTTCCACTCCCTGAAAAATTTACCTGGTATACTCTAGCAGCAGCCATGGACAGAATCTCTTGTGTAGCTCACTCATTACTGGTGTCTTCTGTGTTTTTCTTAGATGATTAAATGTAGAATTTTTGCTCTTCCTTTGTACTCTCAAAGGCAACTTCTTTTCTCCAAAATTGTTCTGTGGAACATGATGCCGTAAAGGGGAAATCATTTCAGTTGGCTAAAGAGATAGGAAATTGGCAGAAAAAGTAATTGAAGGCCTTTCTAAATTTAAGAAAAAGATTCTTGGTGCAGGGAAAGCTTTTGTTGGTTGTTTTTGGGTTTTTTTTTATAAGAACGGCAATAGCTCAGATGCAGAAGGTCTCTGTGTTTTGGAGAAGGGAAAGCTCAAGAATTGCAGGAGGTTGAGACTGGTGTATCATTTATGGCAATTTAGATCATGTAGCTTTAGAGCACAGCCCTTTCAAAAAATCTGGGGAATTATCACCTGCCAACTTGTAGCATCTCTTTCATATATCTTAGCACCTTGCCATGCAACAGTTCTGAAAGTGTACTGGGTACAAGTCTTTTCATGAAGAACAAGTTTTAAAGAGTACTCACTGACCTTGGATATCCATTGTTAAATGGGAACTCTGAGTTTGATTTTCACAAATGCTGATATTTTAAGGATTGGATCTACAAAACTATAAAAGGGCTGAAGACAAATGCTCAAATGTTTAGATTTAGGACTTTGTAAGTATTTATATTAAGTGAATGGAAGCAAGTCAACATAGTATATACAAATATGTAGATCTAGATGCCATATCATAAAGTTGAATATTGTTAAAGTCTGTGGGGTACGTAGTGATGACTTACATGAGAAACATGTTCTTCAAAAGAAAAGCAAAGTCCTCAGAGACCTGTAAGACAACATAACCTCTGATCTGAATGTTCAATATCTTTTCCCTTCTGTTTAAATATCTTTCTCTCATATAAATTACAGGTCAATACTCTTACAACAAGAGATTCATCAGTCTTATCTTCTGCTTGGCATATACTAAAGCGATCATGATTATCACATATAAAAAAAATACTTGTTAATTAAAGTACCTCTTCAGGTCATTTCTTCACAGCCTATGACCTAAGATGAATGGCTACAACTCAGTAGACCATTGTTAGAGATTGGTTTCTCCATTCTGAAGAATGATAAAGATTTAATTAATTATATCTGATTGATGAATTGGAGTAGAACATGATGTTGGTGGGGGGTTCATTTCCTTCTACAGAAAATAAAAGTTTTGAGTTTTGTTCCAATAGTATTTGCTAGCTAGTATTGAGATATGGTGTCTAAAATACAATATTGTAAGTGTTCAGATGAAGCTGCTCAGACTTACATTTTATTATGCAGCATTATATATACCGACACATTCAACCTCTAGGAAGGCATGACCTGTGGTTAAAAAGAAGACAGAACAAAATAAAGAACTCTTTCTCTGATACTGATTGATAGACTTTTTCATTGTGTTGCTTCCACATTCTCTCCCCACCTGCCTTTTTGGCAGAATGTTTGACAGAATGGTGTATGGCTTGTGCTGTATTATTTGACAAATATATAGTGTTATAAACAAATACAAATGTACTTTGCATAAAGAGTAAAGCTAATAATTGAGGTTATGATAATGTTTTCATGTCTCTATGAATCACAGTCTATCTCCTTTTCCACAAAATTTAATAACTTAAAGTATTTGGAATCCTTGGTGAATCTATGAAAATGCCTGTTGTTTAGTATTAGAGCTGAAATTTCAAACTAATCACAATGCTTTGACAAACAGAGTTCTGGGTGACTGACACAATGTTCCTTAACAACGAAAGATTTTGTGAGAAAAGATAGTTAGGGTCATTTGGAAATTCAGGAATTTCTAAGATCCTGAAGTGAGATACAAATAAAACTATGCTTCATATAATCACGTTATAAGGAAAGAATTCTTGAAATGAGTGTGGTGCTGGGCTGAGATTTTGCTCAATTTGAACTGGGGGCGTTTTAGTTTCTGACATTTTATGTATCAGTAACCCTGGATGTACAGTGAAATTAATGGTTCTTCTTTCTTGCTTTGTTCTTTTTCCCACAATGTCATCTTGCATTAACCGGTTGATTTGCATGGATTATTGCTTCTCAGAGGTAAGGACCTGCATGTTGTCATCCTTTTCTTTTTTGTTGGAGGGAGAATTGGGCAGAGGGTAAGCTGTGCAACTCTGTTGGCTTTTGAAGGATGCTACAGACAACTGGATTGAAGCCCAGACCTTGCTTTGAATCTCAGTCTAGTTTGTCACTTGAAGTACCTAATGGGAGAAACACTTGCCAAGATGGCACAGGAAGATCTTTGTGTTCCTTATTCTTAAACTAGAAATGTGCTGATTCCAGACGCTCCCGATACTCCATTTGTCTGGTGTAAATAGACCAGCAAAGCTGAATTCTTCAATCCTAATACCTATTGTGGTTTCTTTTCTTCTAGACTGTGCAAAGTGGACAAATGATTGTGTCAACTTAATGCAGTCATGCCGAATCCAGTCAGTGTCCCTGTGAAGCCTTCAAGATCACCCAACCATTGCTCAGCCTGAATGAAGAAACTCAGTCACAGACAACACATCCTTGTCTATATAGGAGTACTTCTACTCCTCAGGACAAACTTGGCTGGATTTTTGGAGGTAAATGCCATGTTTTCAGTGTTCTGAAGACTTAAAGAGCAGCAGGCCGTGCACACATCCAAACAAGACTGATTTGTTTTGAAAAAATTAGAGAGCTTTTTTATGGTCCAGTCTGCTTCTTGTTATGTCCCTGGTTATAATGTCACATTGATTACTGGGTCTGAACTAGACCAGAAGCCTGTACCAGGAAGACAATAGCTAAGCCATTTTCTTCTACTTTTTTTCATGCTTAAATAAGAGGAGTCTGAATATTTTGTTATTTTGTATTTCACACAATCACATAAGACATGGAATAATTACCTTTCAAAATACAAAAGAGCAATTTGCCTTTTAAAAAACTTTAGTCTTTATCTTATAAAACATGTATACTTGAGTTCCAGTGGTGTTTCACACTGGCAAGAACTGACAGATAATACAAAGGGTTTTTGTTTTGTGTAAATTGTCTTCTTGTTTTCTATAGTTAAATTTTTCCTCATTTACTTATATTCATGTCAGTCTGTCCATTTCTATTGGACTCTGCTGGTAGAAAAACAGTTCTTCTAATGAGGAGATAAAACTATCAGTTTGATTAATCAGAAGTGCTCATTCTTTTAATACCACTGTAGTTGCGGTGTTATTAAAAGTTGTGTGATTTTGGGAGAAAAATATTCTGAAGAGCCCAGTCTTTTATTTCATGTTGCTGGTGTGTGTTGAAGATGGACAAAGAGAAAGATGTTAGTAATAATAATAATAATAATAATAGTGCTGTTTTCTAGAAAAGGTTTTGCCTGTCCTCCATATTACCTCTGCATAAAAGGATTTGATGAGGCTTGTTTTACTATGGATACACTTGTGAGTAAAAAAATTTCTTCAAATGAAAGGACTACAGTTTGCAATTATAAAGCCTGCAATGGGTAATAATAAGCCTGGAAAAGTAATTTTATGTGCCTAGATCTTTGGTATGAATTGTATGCCCAATATTAAAAACAATTTCTGAACCTATTTTTTATGGTTTATCACTTAATTTTTTTGTCACAAGGTTAATCCTTTTTACTTATTTCTTCATCACTTTACATATAAAAACATTTCTAGTCATTGGTTTTGAAGAGAGCTATAGACGCTGCATTCTGAAAAGAAGGGATTTATGTCTTTCTCCACCTTGATGTAATACAGATGATGAATATTAATTAAACAGACAAGTTTCAAAGTACAGATTTCCATCTAGGTCTCTCTAATCGCATTTTTGTCAAATCTATCACCTCATAAATTAAGGAAGAACTACTGACCAGGAAGCACAGACTGATGCAACAGGCAAAGCAAATTTGCATTGGTGTGCTGAATGTCCTGTGAAATGCCTTGTGCTACCTTGTCAAATCTAATCAAAACTCTTTAATGCTGTGCATTCTGGATGAGTGATTTGATTTTAGGCAAATTTGGCACTCATATTTATGCTTTAAACTAGATGTGGCATATAATGTTCATGTTTTGATCACTACTCCAGTAAACACAAAGGGCTTTTTTTAGTATTTTATGAGTAAGACATAGAGTTGCAAGATTGTACTTGACTTGCAAAACAACAAAATAAATCATACAAGAAAGTCAGCATTCAATAAATTATGCACTTCACATCAAGCTGTGCCGACATCTTAAATGAAGTATAGCTTAAAGATAAGGTGTTAAAAGCGAAAATTATAGATGTACAGCGAGTTTCTTTAAAACTATCACTTATCCCCTTTCCATCACTGTAGCTGTCATTTTCTCTTTTGAGCTTTAGTTTTCTTTCTACATTTTTTGGCCTAAAATGTCTGAATTATGACAGAAACTGCCATATTATGAATAATTCTTAATAAATGCAAAAAGAGATGAAATCTCTACAAACTCAATGAATATTTAAGGTCACATATATAATATTAGCTCTGACAGGTTGTTAAACCTGAGGGCTTTTTGAACTAAAGGAAGTTTCATTGAAAACCTGGGTTTTTCTTTAAGCCTGTATTGCCTGTCATACGTTTGTATTACAAAATTCTTGTTTCTGACAAGCACACGTTCACTTTTCCTCCCTGTGGCTCCAGTCTGATACACAGCCCTTCTGTTCTTTTTACCCTCTCACACTACATGCCAAGATCAGAAGCTACTAAACAAAACACCCTTTTTATTTTCACTACTGGGCTATCACTTCAACAGGCTGCTTTGAGTTTGTAAGAAAGTTTACAGCTGAAATATATGAAAAGAAATTCCAAACAGAAGAAATCTCAGAAAATTCAGGGTTTGCATTTGCTTTGGATCAGCTTGTAAAACTTCACCTATCCAGCTCATGTGTACTGTACGCAAAGGCGAGCCATTTGCTCCATTAGCAAATGCCAGTTCTCCTAATTGTTGGCATTTCCTGCTTTCTTTCAGGGTGGAATCAGGAAATGTGGTTATTATGAAAATATTTATAATAACTACAAGAGGCTAATAATTATTTTCAAAGCAACTAAACTCAGGAAATTCAGGCTTAAGCTTCCAAAATTGATCTAAGATTTGATGCTTATTTCCACCCTCTCTCAGCCTCCTTACAATACGGGATCTGATTCATATGTCAAGGCATCACCAAGGTTTGGGCCATTTTAGGCAATGCCAGAATGAATGCTGGACACACTTATTTTCACAATGAATTGCATGTTTTCTCTCTAAAGGTAGAAAAAAAGGGAAGAGGGATGTAGAGGTGGCTGATACTTGCTGTGTGACCAATGGTTTCAGTAGACTGTGCTGTGCATTTTGGCCAGTAACCCTTGTTTTACAGCTGTAAGCACTGTTAATAACTCGTTTGCTTTTTAACTTTGCTGCCCTCATACTGGAGAAAGCTGCAGGATTCTGGACTGATGATGGTGTCTTAGAATGGAAGCCTGGATTGTACATGGGGACTGAAAACTGATAATTTAAGGACTTGAGAAACTTAGTTATAACTGTTAAAAAAGAACCCCAAACAAACTTTTTTTTTCAAATATCCTGAAAGTCCATTCTCTATTTTTTTTTTCTGAATCTGCATTTATTACATTATCTGCATCTGAATTTTAATTTAATAGTATGCAAAAACTTGCAAATATTGGATTTTTACCTGTTAATTAATTACCTGTTAATTCCTGTCAAAAGGGTAGAGATATCATACAGTAAAGTACAAGGAAACTTAAATCAGATTTTTACCAGCTAAGCTTAAATTGTGTGGATTATTTGGTAAATTTTGCTTGCTTCACTGGCTTTCATTGCAACCTGTATTGTCCTCCGGACACCTTGAAGTTTTGCAGGCCATGATTCACTGTCCCAAGAAGTCTGGGAAGCTTTCTATTGAGTTAAACTAAGAGTGTATCAGAGCCAAGAAATACACTGTATATTTGGTTGAATTAATGAACTTTGCAGTGACCTGATGAAGTCCTCAAAGATGTGGATATTTTTTGAGAAATTACTCGAAATTAACAACTGAATCTTCATGAGATTAACTAATGTGACAGCAAAAGGAAAGATGCTTAAGAGATATTTTAAGTTTATATATAGTTATCATCACATTACCATCCCCGCACATATTTTACAATCACCATGCTCTATCCTTAAAAACTTCCTTCATGTGAGATCTGCTTTTAGTGCTTTTTTTACTGATTTAGATGCAGCTTTGAAATAAGTAAATCATTGATTCTTTTTGCCCATACAGTATCCTGTGATCTAAGGGCATGAAACTTGCTATTCTGTAAGATTTATCTCTGTTCCATGTCTGAGGAGAACCTAAAGACTCATTATTATTAGAAATACAAGACATATCTAATGTTATATGAAAGACAAGTTTTGCTGCATAACCATTGAAGTTCATTTATGGTTATGATGGGAGTTTTTAAGGAGCAGTTTCTGAAATATGGAGCGTGAAGAAGGGATGTCTGCAATCCTTCCTGTGAATATATACTGAATATCACAATATATGAAGAAAAAGAATCTTTTAGTGCTGCATGAATTCAGACACATAGGAGAAAGAATTCCCTTTCATCCTTTGGCATTCTAGAGGTCAGAACATGTTTTTTAATTTCTGTGGAAACCTTTAAAATTTTAGTGATTTGTGTTAGTCAAAACTCTGAAATATTTTGGTCAGGAAATATTTCTTAGTAGTTCTAGTTACTGTATTATTCAGGTTCTCTTGTTCCTAGTCAGACTTCTTCTTCCTTCATGCATCATAATGCCTCAGTGAAGACAAAATGTCAGGTTTCCTTCTTCTCATATAAAGTTTGTCATATTCTAAACTATTGTTTAATTCTCCTCTTTGTTCACAGAACATACTGGAAACTGCCTAAGATAATGTAACTTTTGTTTTGTGATCGGCAAATAATCCACAACTGTGGTTGGGGTGCATTTTCTATTTTCTGCTACTGGACTCAAATGCCTTCTTTGGAAGACAGGCAATTTACCTCTTGCCTGACAAATAATTATTTATTTCTGTCCTTTGGTCCAATTCCAGTCCTTATTACTCTGCTTAGCCTAAACTTGCCTTTCCAATACCCAACATATATATATCTCATTTATTCCATTTTTTTTCTTTTAAGCTTACCCTTATTTTTATAGTTCAACAGAGAACAGCTTTTCAATTTACACATCCAATAAAAATTTTATAACAATAAGGTGTATCTAAACCTCTCTGTAATTGCTTAAAAAGAGAACATATGTATCTGATAGACAGCTGGCTGATGAGACAAAATTCATTGCTTTGGCACACAGAAGAACAGATTACCAGGGATATGATTTTACTAGTTTTTACCTTTGTTAGTCTAGTTCCTCTGAATTTTTCTCAAGGTAACTGAAGAAATACAGTTCAGCTTTTCCTTCTGTTTAAATCATCTTCCTATTAGAACTTAATTTCCATATTTGAGACTGAATGGGACTATGAATCAACTAAGTCCTTTCTCTCCAGCTTCTTAAGGCGATTTCTTCCTCATATCTTTCTTTTATTGTTGGTGTATAAAATAAAAATTTTAAGTAGAAAATTGTGAGGTATTTCCACCTCAGATACCCTTGGGCACCTGCCGCTTGAAAGCCTCTCCTCCTATCCCAGCAAAAATTCCTAGATTACAAATCTTTCCTTGAGGGTGAACATAGAGCTAAACTGCACAGTATGAGACATCTCTATGATCCTTGAAAAGTCTGCCAATAGAGGATGGCATTTGTCATGTGCCATGCCCTACCACCATGGTGAGAGGAGCTATTGCTCTGTCTGACTTGACAGACTCATGCAGGATGAGACCTCAATTACTGCACATTCCTAAGACTCATTTTTTAATATAATGCTATCTTGCTAATTCACCTACAAGCCCCAAAACAGCAAAGGAAATGCAGTGTCATGTTGTTGCAGGTTTTTAGAGGTTTGGGGAATTGAAAATTAGGTAGAAATATTAGTTGTAGCAGTTTTTTGGCTAAACGCTAGTACATCTACTCAAATCACTTGATTTTGTTGTGAGGTAAGGATTAATAGTAGGCAAGGCGGGTTTATACTTTAAAGAATATAAAAAGAAATTTATTAACAGACTTAAAACAAGTAATAACAATGATAATTAGGAATCAGAACAAGACCTCCTTAGAACACTCTTCCCCCTCCCCCCCCCTCCCCTCCTTTCTTCATTCC